>PPJG02000010.1:264463-286310 GCA_003705695.2 Blastobotrys serpentis | reverse complement strand
GTGGAAGGGGGGAACTTCCGCGTCCTTGTGCAGAGCACCAACTGGGGTTGATACAAACGCTCCCAGTGCTCGCCGTAGAGCATTGTTCTGAAGCCTTTGTAGCTTCTCTTTCAAGTTCACAGTGATTCTGTCATACCAAATTGCGGCTGCATATTCCATGATCGATCTAACACAGGCAATATACAGTCTTTTCATCGCTACCTAGAACTATATTACATTGGTTGTTATTAATAGTAACGAAAAAGACAATAGTCGCGCTACACCTGTATAAACAAATTTACGAATTATTACAGAATCCTTATCAGAGCCCTACTCCAAGCCGCTTTTGGAAATGGGATTTCTTGGGGTCCCAGAGTGTCACCGCAGCTTTTATATATGGTAGATATCTCTTTTGAGGTTATGTATAGAGAATATGTAGAGCGGAGCAAAAAATTGATTACTCCTATCCCTGACGACGACATTATCATGTCGGGTTTATCCCAGAGTGTAGTATTCCTCTCGATATTTGGCGTTAGATCTCCATTGTTTCATACATTTCCATTTAATATATCATATTAAAGTCCTATGTACACAGGAGTAAATTGATTATTATTATTATTATTATTCCCTCATAGGACTATGAGCATATAGGAAAACCTTTGAGGGAAATCCAGCGCCATCGCCATCATATGAATTTTCAACATGCTGTAACGCCTGGAGTGGGCCAATGAACGAATTATCCTGCTTGATGTATCTATTTCATTTAAATTATGTACACAGGAGTAAATTGATTATTATTATTATTATTATATATAGAAGACAATACCCTAGAAAAGTATGGCTGGTTCTTCAAATTTTTGCAGGCGGGAAAAGTCGAGAAGCGTGATGGGTGCCAAAGGATGAATTTATCTAGTTGAACTCTAATGAACACAGGAATAAATTGCATGCTTCAAAACATTTGTATTAACTTTATACCAAATAATATGTCACCTTTTCCGATCTTTGAATGTGCAAGAATTAAAATAAACTTGATCTTGGCATGGTTTTCCCCAGTAAAAACCTGAGAATCTTCCGAATCTCAAAGGCAAAATGGTTTCCCAGTGCGCTCAATTTGAGGGAAATCCGGCTCCGTCAACCTCTGACATGAAAAGTTAATATGCCGAGATGCCTGTAACTGGCAAATGTTCAAACTAGTCCTACTTACAAGTAGGTACCCAGGTAGCTACATAGGACTTTAATATGATATATTGATCTTGGCATATATATCTTGGGCGAAAATGAAATCACAAAACTTGTTGATTAAGGCCAAAGAAAAGTTTCATATGGTATATTTTGAGACCTTATTTATGGTTTGAGGGTTAGAATACCGATTTTTGGCCGCTGGAAGCTCGTTTTTCGCAATTTTTACTTTTATATAGCCATGTAACAGATATCAAAACATTAGTCCTACGACCACATACTTTGACAGGCTGTCCGAGTGGTTAAGGAGCTTGACTTGAATTAACAAATCCTTTAATTGGGATCTGTTTCAGGCATCAAGTGCGGTTCCCGCGCGTAGGTTCGAATCCTGCGCCTGTCGATATTTTTGTTTTACAAGTATCCGTGCGCGTACATGTACATGCGCGCGCATCTGCCCCGGGATACCGATCGGTATACCGATAGACATTACATGGTGCATGGATATATATTTAATTTTTTGATCTTGATTAATTAAGCTTAAGCTATAAGTTTTTAAAAAACTCATTCCTTTCAAGTTTTTTTCTTATAAAAAGAATATATAGATATATATATTAATATATATAGCCAGAGTTAGATCTGCAGTTCGCAAATGTGGCCAATTTCTGCTTGCGAGCAGTCTGTGCCCCTTCGACTTACTGTCCAAGCATGAATTCAATATTACTTAATAGATCAAATTAAACTGTAACTGGCAGAAATTGTTACATTCTTGTGTTTGAGCACTAATACTAGCTATAGTAGACATTGCTACCGACGGCATATATATACAATATTGCAAGGTTAGACCCCAATTAATGTCGTTTTCGAACGACACCAAAGAACTTTGAAGAGTGCATCCCGGACCAGTGGGCGAATTGAAATACGTAGCTTATGGTAAAGGGTCCTGAATTTGGATTAAAGGTAAAGTACTCTAATTTTCGAGTATTCCGTCTGTTACGTGCTGTATTATCAGCACAAAACCCAATGGACAAATGAACAAACAGACCACAGAAAGTAACATATGATGAACAGCTTCCTCTATGAAAGGGACATTAGAACCTAGTATTTGGTATTCATGTAAATTAAATTTATAATAAAAATTGGCAGATATTGTACAGATTATTTATTTAGACTTCTTGGATTCTTCATCAGCGGCATAAACTCGGTCATCTTCGTCACCCTCAACTTCCTTGGCAATCTTTTCAAGTCCACTAACTTGTTTCTTCCAGGTAGATTGATCCATCTTGAGGTTCTTATCAAAAAGTTCTTGGTCAGGAACACGGTGAGATTTACCCAAACGATCCCACAAGGTGGTGTATTGCCCATAGTTGTAATTAAAATAGAGGTGGTGTATAGTATGGCACGCAGAACCATTAATGATAGGGTTGTTTGCAAGATACTCACCATCATGGATCATGACGGACCAAATATTGACGAATGTGAAGAGACACATATAGGCAACCTTGTTGAGAGGGAAAATGAATGGGAAGATATGGTATGGTAAGGATTGGAAGTAGCCATCCAAAGGATGGAAGGCATGGGAAGCAAATGGTGTTGGAACAAGCCATTTATGATGTGGCTTGTGTAAGTGTTTATAAACTGCCTTGGAGTGCAACCATCGGTGAATCAAATAAATGCAACAATCAGTAAAGATCAGGAAAAGAGGGAATTGAGTCCAGAAATAAGCCCAACCAAAATCTTCAACATTCAAATAAAGCTTTGAGTAGCCATTTAGCTCGGCCATGAACCAAGGAACTGTGCAAAGACTCATAACAGGGATGGCACTAGTAGCTTGTTTGATTTCCAGCTTCACCTGGTTCTTGAGGTATTTTGGGTGCTTGAAATTTCGTGGATCATACAAGAAAACGTAGCTTAACCAAGCTGTAGAGAAATAAAGGATATAACCGAAGATCCAAATCACAAAGAAGAGGGTGATAAACTGTCTGTACAAGTTATCACGCGTCCACCGGGATTGGCCATAATATATGCTTGGTTCCAACAAAAATGGCGCACCGTATACATCGCCCTTTGGATTGGAAATGATATTTCCCACTGGTTGATAGCCCAAGGTGCTATTGAAGGTTGAACTTACTGGCCCCTGAGCCGGTAGTAATTTGGCATATACCTCATCAAGGAGGTAATTATCTAACACTTCAAGTACGAGATCCATAATGAATTACCAAGTCGTGGTAGAGGTCTTCCTTTGACTCTATTATATATGGAAGTGGAAGAAAATCTCCTTACCAAAAGGGTTATCAGATGTTTTTTGTCACCCTCGTTTTCGTCGTTTTTTTTTTTTACCCCTTCCATATTTGGAATTCTTCATTTCGGGCCGATCGGATCTCCGTCATTTGACCGTTTTTTCGGAAATAAATTGGTCTAGATTCAGCTTCAATGAAGAAACCTCGTGGAGGCAGTAGCGTTAATCATGTTCGTATGTGGCTGGAGTGATATTGCTGTTGTTTGAGCTTTAAACAGTATTGAGAACTAAGTTGTATTGTGCAAATTATCCAAATAATACATGAGCTAGGAATTCTTAGAGCACGGCCGGCTTCAAATTTATTCGATGTAAACGAGCAACTCTAATTGCAGGATGCAGTAGATCCTTGACAATTGGTAATGAGTATACTATCTAGTTGTTTTAAGTTATGCTAAATTAAGCATATATTAAAGTGTGGGCTGGTGTTTGAGTCAATTCGTTTAGATCACGAGATTAAATCGCGCCCCTCGGTACCGCCCCAAAAAAAGGAACTTAGCTATATATTCTTTTACCTGAACTCTGAAAGCAATTTCCGTACATTCCTCAATTCCCCGGGAACCACACCATATGCATTGCTGTAATGCATCTAGAACTGCAATAGTAGCTTGTGTACCGGTGATCCGAGGACGATAGAATTGTATTGGTTGAAGGTGTCACGCTACGCAATTGTGGAACTCTTTCTTGGAAAAGTTAAGTGCCTAGGTTCCAAATGATAGTTTTAAGGCAGCCTATTGTTTTCTCTGTATGAAAAAGTGAAGAAGGGCGTCAGACGTGTTTGGTGACTCTGAGTCTGGTTCTTCACAGCCACATCCACAGCCACAAAAATATCAACTGAGGAACAACATCTGTAACGTTTATGATAGATTGGTGTTTCAAGATTATTTGGGTTATTTGGGTTTTTTTTGGCCAACACATGATTGAACCTTTTAAATAATACTCCTGCGGTAATATATACGTTTCAATCCAGTGACCAAATAATGCAATTTTTTTTTTACTTTCAGCGCCTATACCAAAGATAAACACAATTGGGTATTATATTCTGTATTACTGGGAGTACTAAATGGGATTCTAACACTGTAAAGAGGTTATTCCAAGTAGCCGAGTTGGTGTTTTAGTTTCTGTTGAGTTTTATGCGGAGGCGGACCTTGGCCCGTCATGTTTTAACATTGATCTTCCCCTTATTTATATTTCAATGTGTCATGTAGTTACATAACCCATGAGTTCTCCCAATGGAATCGAGGGTTTGCCTGCGTATGTGTATAGAGCGATTAAACATGCTTAGTATTGTTGATTGACTGGTTTATTTTCTAGATGCCGATTATGTCGACAGAGAAAGAGGAAATGTTCTAGAACGGTTCCCTGTGACTCCTGCCGCCTAAAAAGTGAGTCCAAAGAATATGTTTCTCTTCATTAACTTATTTTCCGACAATGAATGTTGAAAATCTAACCTATACTTATTGGCTCAGATACGGAATGTGTATATGACGACGAATCTCTGACATTCAAGTCTCGAGAGGCCTTGGTGAACAGGGTAGAAAGATTAGAGAATTTGTTCCTCGGGCAGACAATGTTACTTGAGCGGATTTTTTCCAAAGATAATGAAAATGCTCGGCAGAATAACGATGAATCACTAGATGAGAGAATTGAAAGATTGAAATACTCGTTAGCCACCAGTTCTAATGATAATCCTGTTAGTTTAAAAAGACGGAAAATAGAAGTGGAGAAAAACGACTCTATTAAAGATCAAATGATCACCGGCGAGATCCAACCACTGCCTGACAATGTCGTAAGACAGTTGATTGATATCTATTTTCAACAATATCACATCTGGATTCCAATGATACATGAAGGGGCATTCCGACGAAAATTTGATGTAGAGCGACCGAGTCTGGAAAATTTACTCTATGCCATATGTGCTGTAACCATTCGTTTTTCTTCTGACAAAGCCTATTTCGACGACAAGGAACGTTGCGAAGAATACTCAAAAAAATGCATTGAAAAAGTAATGTTGACTGCCTCTGAAAAATATACAATTGAGAACCTCCAGGCTCTTATTATAATTGCATTCTATTTAATTGGTGATGAGGCAGGCCCAAAAGCTTGGTCAATAGTGGATTTGCTAACTAGAATAGTTGACCATCTTCAATTATCTAAAATTCAAGTCGAAGACTCAGGAGAGATTCAACTAATACACCGAACAAACTTTATTTCCAAAGCTAAGACTTTTATTGAAGAAGAGGAGCGGCGACGAATATTCTGGGTTGTGTTTATTCTGGACAGATTTTCTTCAGTATCTTCAGGTTGGGGAATAGGCTTAACAGATTTGGTTCATCGCCGACTACCGTGCGAGGACAGATACTTTGTGACGGGGCATAGAGTCATGACAAGCTTTTACGACCTGGCAGAAAAGGTCAGAAGCAATTATGGAGAAATAAAGCAGGAAGAATCGAATTCAGGTAGCCTATGTTATTTGATTGAGAGTACCCAATTACTAACAGAAGTCATCAACTTCTACGTTCAAAACAAGGTACCCTCGGAAAACCCTGATAACCTGCAAAATTGGATTCGAAAGAATAGCAATCTGGATAAAATGCTGTCGAATTGGCAAAAGGCTCTTCCCCAAGGTTTCCACATGACTATCAACGACAAGGACGGGCTCTGGATTGATCCAATAGTCCTGCTGGCATATATCACTTACAACACCAGTGTGATCTTATTACATCAATATCTAGCCTATCCCTCGCGACCCGAATTAACTAGAATTTTCAAACAGTTCAGATTGTCTTCTGCCAATAGTTGCATAACTGCAGCCAATGAGGTGAATCGTGTCTGCAAAATTTTACTTTCAACATTCCCCAGTTTAGCCCCACCTCAGCTAGCTTTTAGCTTATTCTTTTCTGGTCAAGTACTCCTGGCACATTCAAGCAACTTCAAAGAACAAGTTCCACCAGAATTTCATGAAATTCAATTATCCCTCAAGAAGATGTCAGATCGTTGGATTAACTTTGACATTTATGAAGAACATTCTCGAAAAGACCTGGCTTCGAATTTATTGTCCTGTTTAACCACTTCCAAATCAAAGTTAGACGAATTCCAGGAAGGTATAAATATACACAGCACATTAAATGAGCACAAGCTGCAGCATGACATTAACAATAATAATCCATGTACTGCATTATTTGGGCTTCGCAATAACATTCACGTGGATGGACGTTTTCAAACCGAGAAAGACACTGTTGCGTCCGTTGGCTATGAGAATATATTTAGCTCTTGTGAATTTGAAAGGTTAGTGGACAACACATTAGATAAAGTGTGATGTTGAGCTTCACCACCAAGCTTAGCAATAATGTAAATATAATAATATATATGTATATTTTCATCGTCATCTATCTGTTGAATATAAATATCTATGTAAAGTTAGTCCATGTTGAATAGAACATTTTATAATTCCAGTCAATCCGTTTCACTATCATTTCCCTGTTGCTCCAAAAACTCTGTCCATGTTTGCTTTCTTTCTCTAGGACCTCGATTTTTTAGATCTTCCCTTAACCAGCCAAGAGCTGTTTCTAACAAGACACTGTTCCCTGTGACATTATGAACGCCTTGATAATCTTTAGTGTGATAGGGCAAAGTTTGACAAATTCTTCCATGGTTCATATGGACAACATGTGTGGGCCATTGATTTAAACCATCAAAAATGTGGGTTGCATAGATTATTTGACAGTTTCTAGATTCGGTTTCCTGTTTCAAATATTCAAGGATACGAGATCTCATCAGAACATCCAAATCAACGGTAACTTCGTCCAACAATAGGGTATCCCAGGGACACAATAGTCCCATGGCCAATTGGACTCTTCTACGTTCACCATCAGAGACAGCATGCATTCTCCAATTCACATCAATATCTAAAATATCAACCAAGACATCTAATCTATCGGGATATGCTCTTCCTCCAACACTTTCTAAGAGCAAATGGACCGAAATATCTCGTCGAACCGTAGGGTTTGCTGCCCACTCGCTTCCAAGGTATGCGACACCACCCATTCCATCTCTGAATGGATCTTGTCCGTCAATATGAACACTTCCCTTCTTAGCTAGTGTCTTTCCCGCCAACACTCTCATTAAAGTACTTTTACCGGCGCCGTTGGCTCCCACCAATAACGCACGACAGTTATTAGGAAGATGCAAACTCGTGGGATAGATTCCCACCGTTTGATCCGGGAAAGTATATGCTAAATCTTTTACGTCAATCATTTTCTATCCGCGAGATCTGATAGTCATGAATTCTTGTCGCCGTTTATTAGTCAGGGGAAGGAAAAAACCGGGATCGGTGATCCGACTCATCATATAAAAATTGCACTGCCACAACAGTGTGGCGTTTCGGGATTGTTTCTGGCTACATATACATATGGATATAGTCTTATTACCATGACAGTGTTGATAAAATTTCATAAATGATTTAAACGTCTTATATCTGGACACATTGGAGAGCTCTACGGGTAATTTATAGGTTCAAAACCCTTCATATTTGAAGATTCGTCCAAATTGGAATTTCGTGGGTAGAAAATTCTGTTTTCATTACATCGGAAAGGACGGACTGAAAATATTGATGCTGCACTGCTTGTCATCATCTGTAACACGTTTGGAGACCTTCAAACCGCCAGTCAAAACTGTTCCATTGCCAGCTGGTATTTCATAACTGATGCAAGGTAAAAGTCCGATAAGCACTATCTTGACGTATTGCAATGCACAGAAGCACAATAATTATTGTCTATGTTAGTTGAAGAATACGATTTATGGGGAGGTAAATAAACGTAAAATCTCAGAGGATTTTGGGTCGAAATAGCGGACACGATATATATAATAATAAATATGCACGATACTATGTATGATCTTCTATGACAACTTCAGCTGGTTGTTTATGCTCTGGATTATGTATGACACCGTTGAAGATCAATGTGCCGTAGACAAGGAAGCCAAATCCTACCAATTGGAGGAATTTGAACGATTCCCAACCAATGAGTAACGACACGAACCAAATCAACAAAGTTCTGCACGTATCAATTGTGGATCTAGAGGTGGCGGAAAGACATCTGGTGACCGACAGTCCAAAAAAGTTGAAAGAAGCAATAGAGATCATCACAAAAATACCGGCAATGATTAAATTCTTATTATCAAAAACTTGAGATGTGGCATGTGCCAAGTTGAACATTTCGGTTGTAGTATCGTTACCACTGGTGAAAACTCTAAGAACAACATAAATAATCATCGATCCAAAAATGGTAATTCCCGTACCAAAGCTACCTTCCCAGGCTACAACCTTGATGGGGGGTAGAGAGTATTTACCCAAAACGTACTCTTCGAGGACGAATTGAGAAGCGGCAAATACCTGACCGAAGAGAATCATGAAAATTCCTCCAGAAACCTGCAACGCTGTTCGAACTGGCACGTCAGACGGAGTGACCTCAGCTTTTTTTGCGCCCGAAGTGGCACTTAGGCCGACTAAGAAGACACCTAAAACAACTGAACCAAGCCCTCCCCATTGTCTTAGACTGATATTATGTTTCAAAAACACGATTGAAAAGAAGGCAACAAATAACACTAATGCCCCTCGAGTCATTTGAAAGATGGAAACTGGAACAAATAATAGACCGACATTCATTAACGTAGTTCCAATAATGTCGCATACGGCTGGAAGACCCAACAACAGAACTTTCTTTCCACGAAGAACGGGCTGGTGGCCGTCATCTTCGCCACCATCAATGGCTTGATACAATTCTCTCTTTCTGGTCCTCTTTGTCAGCAAATACATGAACCAACAGCTCATCTCAGCCACAAACATTTGAGCTGTTTGGAACACTGGCTGTTCAAAATGGTGGCGGTCTTTTAACGGTCCGTCACAGTTCTCAACACATTGGTTATCTTGGAACTTATTGAGCAGCGAGTTTGCACCACCAGTAATCAGCATTCCTGCTACAAGCAGGGCCTAATACTAAAATCAGAATTTCTACTCTCCTTCATCATATGATTCTACCATCTTACAATAGTGTAATTCATTCTCTGGCGCGTGTTATAACGTAAGTATGGGGATAAGACCTTTTTTTTCTGGCGCATTATAATCCGACATCCGATCGGCGATCTCTCGACAACCCACCTGACCTCTGGCCTCTACCTCAACATTTTGATCTTAAGAAAACAAATATAGTGACAGCGGTTTAAAATGGTTTAATAATAAAGAAACAAGTAGTTTTCTTGTTTCCCCCCGGGCTGGGGTTTTGTAGTTCCTCGGATTTGAGAAAGCTGAGAAAGTCTCGTCTGGTTCTCTAGGCTACGTGAATGATGATTAGACACAAATTTCCGTATCAAGTTAGAATGACGTCGGTTAAATGATGAATGATACATAGAATTCAAAGATATGAAAAGTAGGATTTTAACATGTTAAAATAATTGCTTCTGCGCCTATATGAAGTGGAGTTGAAACACCAATTGAATTCTTATGAACATATTATTTTGGAATAAGTTCGACTAGAGTGAGCTACTAACTCGTAATTGCTAAACCAAAATAGAGAAACGCTATATCCATAATAGCTCCATTTACCTGTTAAATATAGTATGTGAATGCGTCTGTGCTCAACTGCCCTGCGGGCGGCGTTCTTTTCTAGAAAAGAACCAAAAGCACTGGCTTGGAGCCCGCAGAGTTTTCGTAATACTACTCTGTTTCCCTTATCGAACCCTTTGGTGTTTTTCCATATATTGTATTTTAATTGAGTTGCTGCTCACCCTCCACTGGGCAATTGGCTTTACACTGGTTAGAGGGTGTTCATGAATTCAGGCCGTATCCCATGGTTTCGGAATAATGGCAACAATTTTACTTCTTACCACGGACGAAAAAGCAGCGGTATTCACATCAATCCGGAACAATAAACACTTGAAGATGCAATTTCTTGGGAATGTACAAGGATGCAGGATCTACTGGTGACAGGAGGCCAAGGACAAGAGATATCTCTAGCTGCAAGGTTTTGACCGAATGGAGCAAAAATAAATGGCCTCGCAAGACAAGACTTTAACTACGACCACCTCTCGATATGACCTAAAGGATTGTGCGGCCGAGTCCCATTGATAATGGCCGTTAGTTTCAATTGACGGAGAAACGGGGCAACGATCGTAAACTTTTGATAGAGTGATGACTTTTAGACACCTATATAGATATCAGAGTGTGAAGCTATCGGACCACTCTACCGCACCTCTCAACCCAGTAGAGAGACATGTTATCGAAACTAAACCCAACCCTTCCCCCCAGGTTATCGGGACAAAAGGCTCAACAAAAGATTCGGACTTGACTTGCTGGGCCAGTTAAATCTCGGCTATGTCCTGAAAGATTACTTTTTCACAATTAAGCGAATGGGGCCTCCTTAACCATCTTGTTGCCGATGGAAAGGTAACGATTTGAAAAAGTTATCTTCGACTGATAAGATTTATAAAATCATTACATAACATCCAACTTGCAGGACTTTATCAAATTTCTTTTTCTTTCTGTCTCTGTCTCTCAATTTTTTTTTTTTTTTTTTTTTAAATGAGAATCATCAATGGTTGGTTTTACTTACATACTTATAGCGCCGTTATTTCAACGGAAACATGCTAATAAAATTCTTCATATCGGCATTTACGGTATTTTAAACTAACCTCACGGATATCTCCGTGAGAGTGCTATGTATTCACCGGGATGGACCTAATACTTTTTTCCCCAGTTGTTTTATATTTCCCAAGCAACTTAAATACGGAGAATGGCTGAATGACATCAAAACTTGCGGAATTCCACAAGATCGCTCTTCAGGGCGGGATTATCAATGCAGCCTTGATCTACAAAGAGCGGAATCCCGGAAGGATGCGGCCCCTGAGAGAATTTGAGGCGGCAGTGTTGAACCATTTGGGCATTACCCCCTAATGCTAATAAATTGGCCCGCTGCAGGTTTCTGCAACTTTCACCGGTCTTGCATTTACAGCGTAAATTACATCTTGACATGCGTAACTGACAAACTGCGTGCTTTGGGACCAAACAAAAATTTCACTTCCGCGGCCAAACTTAACTACTTCAAGGCCACTTTCCCAGTACGTCCTGAACCTGAATCACATATGGCTAAAGGGGTACTAGACGGCCTTTGGAGGGATCAATTAAGAGTCTTTCTTGTTGCATTTCCTTTAAAGGGCGTCAGCGGAAGGTTGTAGAACAATCTTGGAACGCTCTTTTTCGCTAACAACATTCTGTAAAATACCACGAATGTAGTTTGATAGTAGTGGAGCGTACATAAAAAATTAAAAAGTAGTAGTCAGTGTATTCTAGTAGGTTACCAAAATAAAAAAAATAAAAAAAAATTATAGGGGATAACAAAATGTCTTTGAAAATTTGATTCACATGGCAAAATACGACATGCAATGCAGAAGCTTATTGAGAGAAATAAGTTGTGGTACGGATCCAGGATCCGCTATTTATTATATATTTTGTATCGCCAATAAGAAAGTTTGACTTTCTGATAGTCTCTCGGGCTTTTTTTCACTGGCCCGTGCGTTTTTCTTGATTTTCTCGGATCATATGTTTTTACCAGGGATCTGAAAGGACAGGGGATAACCGAACCGTTGAATATGCCAGATTTATAAGGCCGTTAGCATTGTTTCCACATGCATAGAAAATCCTTGCTCAAAGTAGAACCAATAATACGAAAAGGGAATCTCGTTGCTTTTTCTTCTCAGTCATTTTTTCTTTTTCCTCGGTTTTTATTCTTTTTTATATTTTTTGTTTTTGAATGTCACATTTTATTTGGCATATAAATATAAAGCAAGATAATTTTAAGGGAGAAAGGTAAAATTTGCATTTTTTTTTTCACTTTTCAGCAACTTTCAGCGTTCTGGACACATTATTCTATTTTGTTGTAAATCCACTCCCTTTGTATCATCATACACACAATGTCCTCTCCACAAGAGAACGTTGCCAGATCAGTGGAGCATGCTAATAGCAGGGAGAATAATAGAGGGTCTATGATGTCGTCTGTCTATGAATCGGCGCCAACTTCTCCAGCCGAATCTGCAGACTCGCTCGGCCGCCAACAACAACAACAGACAATCGAATCTTCATTTTCTGAAAGTATCCACACTGTCGAGGAGAAAAGACACAGCGTGACCCAGCAAACTGAACAGCTACAGGACGATCCTGCTAGTAGAGGAAGAGATGGGGATGGGGAAATCTCACCGGTCACCGCTACTTACGACCAAGCAACGATTATGAAATCGAACGCCTCGGACCAACCAATATCGCGCGAATCTCTCGAAATACAAGCCTCCGCCAACGGCAGTGCGCCAGGTGGACCGTACAAAGTGTATAAACGAAGATGGTTTGGAATTTTGTCAATGGCCCTCCTAAACATCGCAAATTCGTGGGGTTGGCTATCCTTCTCCGCCATTGCTAATTATACGGCAGATTATTTTGATCTCAACTCGGAGTCTCCCGTCAACTGGCTATCCACTGTCATTCTATTTTCGTTCATTGTTGTCTCCCCTGCAGTTTGGTGGATTTTGATCAACAGAGGAACTCGTTTCGGGCTCATTGTTTGTGGTGTCCTCACCATCATCGGAAATTGGCTTAGATATGCTGGTACTGTCAAGAAGCTTTTTGGTTTGGTAATGTTCGGTCAAATCGTCATCGGGTTTGCCCAGCCTTTCGCCTTAGCCTCCCCAGCCTATTACACCGATATATGGTTTACTTCTAGATCTCGAGTCTCGGCCAATGCCATCGCATCCTTGGCCAACCCATTGGGTGGGGCCATCGCACAATTGGTTGGTCCAGAAATTGTTAAAGATGGCTCAGAGATGCCAACTTTCATCCTTATTACTGCCGGCGTTTCCACTGGTTGTGCACTTACTTCCCTGCTAGTCCAATCAAGACCTCCATTACCTCCATGCCCTTCGGCCACAATTGTCAAGCATCCATTCATGGACAGTGTTAAGGATTTGTTGAAAAATGGTCCCTTTATTGCATCCTTCGTCATGTTCTCCATCTATGTTGGTTTCTTCAATGCCTTCTCGACTTATATCAACCAGATAATGCTGCCTTATGGTTATACCACAGATGAAGCAGGATATGCAGGAGCTATCTTGATTGTTGCAGGTATCGTCTTCACTGCTGTTACTTCTCCATTGATTGATAGATTCCATCAATATCTTTGGACCATCAAACTTCTTGTTCCTCTCGTTGCTGCACTTTATATTGCTGCAATTTTTATGTCAACCGAGGATCACCAATTGGAAGGTCCATTTATTGTTTGTGCCCTTTTGGGTATGCTTTCCTTTGCACTGCTGCCTGTTTTCCTTGAGTGGACTCAAGAACAGACCTCACCAGTTGATCCAGCCATTTCTTCAACTTTATTATGGGTTGGTGGTCAATTTTTTGGTGCCATCTTCATTATTATCATGGATGCTTTAAAATATGACGACAACCAAGGCAGTCCTCCAGGCAACATGAGACGTGCCTTGATTTTTGAAGCTGTGATTGCTTGTGTTGGTGTCATTCCAATTTGGCTTATTTGGAAGAGCAAACATAACATCCGTGCTAACATGGATCTTAATAAATACTAACCGTGCATATATATGTTAATATAATAATAATTCCTACGAATGTTGGTTAAATTTACCTTTGCAAATATAGTTTGTGCTACAGATATTTCTATGAGGCTACCCAAGCTATTCATCAGTGCAAAAAAGCAGGTTCATCCGTCGAATCACCCCCATAAAATATTGAAATTGACGATTAACTGAATCGAAACGATAGGATTATTATTATTATTATTATATGAGAAGGACACAAATAATTGCGTAAGCAAGGCATCCAGGTTTGATAAAGAAAAGTTCGAGGAGTTGAAATATCTCATAACCAAAAAGAAATATGTAACCCAGTATGCAGGTGAAAATATGTACGAAACATGCCTCTGGTTATCTGGAATTCCGAGTATTCGGGGCTGGCGCATTAGGACGGAATCGGACAGTTTTTTGTCGGCGAATTCGGATAATAGTATTTTGAAACAACCAGACATAAGGATGCTGTAAAGTGATATTAGTGTGGAAAAGAGGGGGATTGACAATTCACAGTGACGCAACTTTGCATCATACTGTTAAAAATAGGACTTTTTTGAAATAAACTGAAAGTGTGATGTGGGGATCATTATGGAATTTAGCACATACGGATAGTTGCAATAACCAAAACAATTATTATTATTATTATTATTATCGGTTTTTTTGCAGTCAAAAGCAACGTCTAATAATTCGGATTGATTTCCATTTATTTCTAGACTAATCCCCATTTCGTGAATGTGCTATTCGTTCCATCTAAGAAATTCCTATTTGGTTGAAATTCCCTGACGATCATAATATCTCACTTGAGATAGCCTGCCCTATCCTCGTACCGCCAGTTAGATGGAAATCAATTGTAAAAGGGTTGATTTTTTGCTTAATCATTCTTTAAAAGCTTATTTCTTCTCCGGTGAACCCAAGCATGGCCACAGCAATATTTATATTGGACATTGTTGCTAGTTAGTCTCATTAAACGGACTTTTCTTCCTCTCACCAACTATACCCGTAATAACTATTAACGAATATGCAACGCCCCCCTCTGTGAACAATCCGATGGAGTTAGCCGTGGCGTGGATAGTAGCCGTTCTGTGCACTTGCACTTCGATTCAGAACTCGACAACCCTGATACAACGAGCAGCTGAAACTTCAGTATTCTTGATAGAACTTTGTATTATGATCTATTAACTTCTTAACTATAAAGTAAGGATTGTTTCAATAAACTTGGCTGAATTTTCACAGCCTCCAACATCCTCCCGGTGAAATACAAAAGCAGAAGCTATTAGTCAAACATTCCTTCACTTGGTCAAACAAATGGGAATGCTTGATTCAGATGAACCAAAAAGCCCTGAAATGCCATATCCCTTGTATATTATAAACGCACTCAAGGAAAAACTGACTCAGTGCTATGTGCGTTCCAAGCAAATTATAATTATTCGTCCAAAAAATTAATATCGTACGACTGCTTGGGTCAGTGAACGTTACATAAGTGAATTCAACAAAACCCGGTGATGGGGGATATTCCAATTGGTTCGTTATTGGTTCCCTTCTTAAGAAAAATGCTGTTTGAGGTTAATAACGTACCCAGTAAAACAGACGTGGTCGTAACAGACATATCTGAAACCAACATATTTGAATTCCCAGCCATTTCATTTTTCATCAACTCTTTGGAATTTGTACTGGATGGGCTGTTGGTAGAAATGGCTTGAGGCCCGTTCTATACATGAACTTGTGCTCTGTAGACGAAGTTGAGGTTCTAGAATCATCGACTAGCGTATTTTTGCTTGAATTTGAGTCCCTTTTGGCTTGATAATAGTTAGTACTTTGAGGTTTCTTCATTTTGTATTCTTCCAATTCCAAATTTTTAGTCTTCTTTAGAGTGTTTAAAGCTTCACGCAGCACATCTCGCTGTGCCTCTAAAGCACTGATCTTGGCGTGAACTTCTGAATCCGTTGCCACTTTTTCAACTACAGGCTTGTTTTCGCATTTCATCTCATCCATCTTTTTCTTAAGCTCCAAGTTCTTTTTCCTTTCCGCATCCAGCTTCTGTTGGTATTCGAGGACTATTGTTCTGCGCTCATCTTCAGATTGTCGCAGTTTCTGGCGCCATTTGTGGATTTCGAGTATGTCTGAAGTAGTTAATGCTGCGTGGGAAGTTGCTCCAGAGCTAGTAAGTGATTCATCATTATGAGCTGTTGTGAAGGACTTTTCAGACGCGACGGGGGACATGATACCATAGTCGACTGAGGAATTTTTGGACGACGTGGACTGTCTGTCCGTAGGTTCGTTTATTAGTTCCGAAGTGGAGTATTCTAATATAGGTCCTGAGATGCTAGGTGCAAACTTTTCATGTGTTTGATGTGCTTGGTTCTTTTTCCATGGCAAACGAGACTTACGTTGAGGCACACCTTTGGCAGAAGTTGTCCGAGCAGGAATTTGATCTCTGGGGATAGGCGTTGTACGTGGCGGTGGCGGCGCCTTAATTGAACTGTTACTGGAGACAGATGCCTGTCGAGATTCCCTATAAGACCGAACAGGGGGCCCGGGGTTTTGTGGTTCTGTGTGTGCTACGTGTTTGAACCCCTCAGGTTGTGATATATTCAATTCCCCCTTTGCCAGTTTAGCACTCATCGGTTTTTGTTGACTCGGCTGTAGCTGAGCTGGTGAACCCAGCCTCTGTGACGACGGAGGTGGTACAGGCTTTTCCACCTTTGTGTTCATTATAACGCTCACCGTTTTCTTTCGATTGCTGTCCCCTGGTTTTGGGTATCTGTCAAAGTCTCGAAGTATTGTCGGGCTGGGAACCTCAGGAGTAGTGTTGCTGTTAGCCGGGATTGTTATAGCTTCTGGCGGAGATTGTCTATTGGATAAATTTAATGACGGGGTTGCGTCACTAAGAGTAGTACTCGACATCTGGTGATTTGCACTCACTTAAATCGAATAATAATACTTTCTTTCTTTTTCTAATTTTTTTTTTTTTTTTTTCTGCCAACTGGGCTGAGTAATTGCTGCAAATCTTCACGCGACAAGAAAGATATCTAAATTGTTTTCTGTGACAATCGTGGATAATAAGAATATTCGTCTTAGACAGTATCACAAACCGTGTGGGATTCTCTATCCTCTTATACAAACTTGGGTAGCTCGTAGTTCCGGTCTGTGTGTTAATAATTTATTATACAACCTTCCTTCTTGAAAGCACAGTCACCACTTAAAAAATCTCTTCGTGCAGGAATGCAAATCTTTCTCTATGCATAAAGAAATTTTTTTTTTTTTTGGTTGGTTGCACTAACCACACACAACCTCCTTATATTTGAGCTTGTTCCTATTTAGGTTAGATCAGCTTGAGGATCAGCCAGCTTCTTAGACAATCGTCGAAACGCACTTTAGATCTTGATATATCTAGCGTGAATGAAAAAAATGCCTTGAAATTAGACTTTAAACCTTATCTGGATTGGATCTGAAATGAAGTTTTGTAATCTGTCACCAACCTTAAATGTTGTTTTAAGTTTAATTTTTTTTTTGGTAACGCATGTCATTGCGTCGTCGCGTCACTGTTCGCTGGATACGGCTGTCATGCCTGCCACTGATCGATCAGACCGCGTTTCGGTACGCATGTACAACTATGTAGATGTCCGAAAAAAAATACTTATCACGTGATTCCAATTTTACTAACAATAATATTATAAACAATAAAGTTTAATCTTACGGCGGCCGTTGAGATTGAAATTGTTTGGGACCTGCATGATTTATCCCCTCGATAGAGTTGGCAAAAGGACAGCTGCATGTTTGATTTAGGCGTGAGAACTCAGCCGATGGAGGTGTATTGAGTTTTGGACGATTCTGTGGATGCTGATAGCGTAGACTCGTTCAATGTTTTATGAATACTCAGCCTACAGATTTACCGTTTTTGAAAGATCTGTCAACCGAAGAGATTTGCCTGAAAACTAGTCTATCATCTCTGAGTAAGGTGAGAAGTAATAGTATCTGCGGCATTTCAATTTTAATACCAGTACCCCCTAAATAAAGAATGAATCAGGAGCCATACAAGGCATCCAAATCCAAATGCCGGAAACTGCTACAATGGCTCTAAGGATTCTAGTTTTACAATTGAGATCAAAAGCCACTCGCCATAATACCTACAAAAAAAAAAAAATTCAAATCGGACATTCCGCGTTCAATTAATTTCTACACTGATCAAAGGATTTCAATGTTTCCGGATTAAAACACTCGAAGGAACCAAATATACATATATACCCAACCCATCCATATTCATTGCCAGTTAGCACCAATTAGCACCAATTAGCACCGAACGAGGTTTAGCAGCTTCGCTTTCGCCCCCTGGACGCCTCGGATAACAGGGACTTCGGAAAAAGACCTAGAATTTTTCCAAATCAGGTTAAATGTAAATGGACCCGAAGTTACCCTGCTATCGGACTGCCGAGGTTGTGGGATCGGACCGGCATCTTTATGGGTTTTGATGGGATTTGTGTCGGTTGCTCGATCAAAGGTACAATACATAATTCTAGACATATTTGAAGTGGATTTCGACGATAGAAAAAGGTTCCAAAACACGAAGGAAACGTGAAATACAAGAGTGAATATCGAGAGCATTATATAGAATAAGATTGCGGAGAGCGTAAGACATAAACAATGGGCGAACAAGGGAACTTGCAACGTGACATGGATGAAGTGACGAAGAAATTAGAAGAGTCAGAGATCAATTACAAACAGAATCGGATGTTAGGAGAGCATTCCCATACATATGAGCGATATTCATTACCCGCAACGAGAGTTCAATCATACGAGTCAAAATCTCCGTCGGGCACTTCGAGCCCAAAGTTACGATCTGGACGACCCAGTGCTCCTTATTTATCTGCCGCAATTGGGGGAGCAGACGAGTCGCCCGGTTCGTCAGGGCCGTCGAGTCCTACCCATGAGAACGCTTCTTTTTATTTGACAGGGTCCAGTAATAAAGAGGGCGGCGAAAGTGCCCCTCGATCCAGAGACTCCTCTCCATCTCCCAACATTTCCGCATTTCCTAGTCCTGATCAGAACGACCCGTATGCAAGAAAGCACCGTCCTCCACCTGTTCAAAACTTGAAGGATATTGCTCCGCGGTTTGTTTTTAAAAGAACTTCTTCATCATCGTCAATCAATCGACGTAGTCGATCCAAATCGCGACCTAGGCAATCTACTTCCGACTTGTTAACAGCGCCAACAGAAACGGATGATAAGAAGCATGGTTCCATGACTGATTTGAAGCGGTTCTTCCGACATGGACTTGGTAAAAAAGGCAAGGGAGATGGCCACAAACGGAATTCGTCTAAACCTCGCGAATCCCATTCCACCAATTCATTCCATTCCCCATCCTCTTCAAATTCTAACATGCCGTTTGGAGAGTCTGAGGGGTTTAAACGCTATGGAAAGATTGGGCGAGTGCTTGGGTCTGGAGCTGGCGGCTCAGTTAGGTTGATGAAACGATTCTCAGATGGCACCGTTTTTGCTGTCAAAGAGTTCCGTGAACGTCATGCAGGCGAATCAGAAAGAGAGTATGGCAAAAAAGTCACAGCCGAGTTCTGTGTTGGGTCTACCCTTCATCATCCTAACATTATTGAGACCCTAGACATCATCAATGAACACGGACGATTTTACGAAGTAATGGAATACGCCCCTTACGATTTCTTTGCCATTGTCATGTCGGGAAAAATGACAAAGCCAGAAATTGGATGTTGCTTTAAGCAAATTCTTAGCGGGGTAAGCTATCTTCATGAGATGGGTCTTGCTCATCGAGATTTAAAATTGGATAATTGCGTGGTGTCTGATGCGGGCATTGTCAAGCTTATTGATTTCGGTTCAGCAAGTGTCTTCCGTTATCCATTTGAAGAAGACATTGTACTTGCCAAGGGTGTGGTTGGATCAGATCCATATTTGGCCCCAGAAGTCCTAACGGCAGCTAAATATGATCCGTGTCCTACAGATATATGGTCAATTGCGATAATATTCTGTTGTATGACCTTGCGACGGTTCCCATGGAAGGCTCCTAGGTTGAGTGACAACTCATATAAATTATTCGCTGCTGATCCTGATGATGAACAAGACCCTACTAACACATCCAACAGCAACAACACCCACCTCACTATAAAGGGCCCATGGAGATTACTAAGATTACTTCCACATGCTAGCAGACACATAATCGGACGTATGCTTGCCATTGATCCAGCTGATCGTGCTACCTTGACTGAAATCTACCAAGATGAGTGGCTAAACCAACTTCAGATGTGCACGTTAGACTCTAACAACAAAGTCATCAAATCAACTGATCATGAACATACGTTTGTTCCTGCCGAACAAGCTCATCTAGAGGCTTATAAGAAGTAATTTATTCTCATCTTCACGATACATTATTATTATTATTATTATTATTATTATTATTATTAGTATTCAAAATGCAATTGAGCTGGTTGTCTGACCTGAGGACTGTCAGTAGTATAATAATTTATTAAAAGCCTACGTGATCAAATAACATTGAGACAGATTCACCATTATGTATTCTTCGAATTGCTTCAGCAAACACCCTAGAAACATCAAGAACTTCTAGTCTGTCACCCAGTTGTTCAACATGTTCTTCTTGTGGGGTGGAGTTGGTCACAATGATCTTGTCGATAGCAGAATTTTGAATTCTTTCAATTGCATCTCCAGAGAACAATCCGTGTGTGACAATGGCATACACCTTTTTGGCACCTTGATCTTTGATCAACTTAGCTGCTCTAGCAATGGTGTTACCAGTGTCCACCAAGTCATCAATCAGAATGGCAACCTTTCCATGCACATTACCGACCATCATAGTTGAATTTGACTTATCTCCAGAAATCTTGGTCAATTGGTTCTTTGGGCGTCTGCGTTCCTTGTGGATTAAGGCAAAGGCCATACCTAGAGAATCGGCAATTGCGGTGGCTCTTTTAGCTCCTCCTGCATCTGGAGAAACAATTACTGCATCTTGGAAATCAGGGATAGACGTGGTGATGTAATGCTGTAATAATGGTTTGCCATATAAGTTATCGACTGGGATATCGAAGTATCCTTGGAATTGAGGATCGTGAAGGTCCATAGTGATAATGTGGTCTGCCCCAGCACATGTTAATAAGGATGCAATTAATGTTCCGGCTTGT
Organism: Blastobotrys serpentis; assembly: GCA_003705695.2. Classification (NCBI taxonomy): domain Eukaryota; kingdom Fungi; phylum Ascomycota; class Dipodascomycetes; order Dipodascales; family Trichomonascaceae; genus Blastobotrys; species Blastobotrys serpentis. Next base: position 265,073 of record PPJG02000010.1, on the reverse strand, counting down.
GCAACCCATTGTCGATACCCAGTTTTGGTTTCTGGTTCAGCTGGATTCCATGGTTGAAGTCTATTCTTTTTCTTGTTTGCTGCCTCGGCCATTGCGTTGCTTAAAGCAAATGCTGGGGGTGGCATAGAAGTGGCATCAGAATTAGATGATCCCTTGGAGCTCGGTATTGGTGTTCCAGGGGCTGAATCGTATGTAAATCCATTTCCTGCAGAGGTCGAGGTTGGTGCCCCAGATTTTGTATATGGAACATCAGGCTGTCGAGAATATGGGAACAATGGCATAACCGCAGTAACTTTTCCTGCTGATGCTGTCTTACATGCCGAAATCATGATCAACAATTCAATGAAATTATCATTAACATTACCGCATCCTGATTGAATCACATAAACGTCCTTTTCTCTAACAGAGTCCTTGATTGTGACCGAAGTTTCTCCATTAGCAAATTTCTTCGAGGCAACCTCGCTAGACTCAATAGATAAATTCTGACAAATTCGATCCACAAGCTGTGGGTGCGAACTTCCTCCAAGAATCTGAAGGTTTCTCATTATTCCTGTTTCTTCTGGTATGATGACGGATGCTGCCAAAAAAAAAAAAAAAAAAAAAAAAAAAA
>PPJG02000010.1:113673-264363 GCA_003705695.2 Blastobotrys serpentis | reverse complement strand
CAATGAATTGCATTTATATATATATATAAATATCATATTGGCCAATGGAGGAAGCATCCAGCATCATCAGTCCTATCTAAGTCACATGAACAGTTCTATTTGCACAGCTTTCTGCCAAATACATGGCCAACCATAGCCACTTCAATTGAACCACCACAGTATTAATCTATTATACTGAATATGCGTATTGATGTAGATATAAGATAGTTATGAAAAATACGTAGTCCATCGGATCTCTTAGTATATGTTCACCAGATATTAGTTCTTTCGGGATGCCGATAGACCGGTTTACCGACTCCCAAGTTTGAGGGAATCCTAAGCCAACACTCAAACTGCACAGAAGCTCGAGGACCCTCAAGAGAGTGATTTCATCAAAACAAACGACAGCACCAATCATTCAATATGGTAAGGACATATAAAATACGACTAACCGAGGGACAATATGCTTCGTGGAGAAGCTGTTGAAACATGGTTCAAGCGCGTAATGAAAATGGAGAGGTAGCTAACATTGGGCGATTTGCCACTTCACTTTTTAGACCTCTATTGGTACAGGATACGATTTATCGAATAGTGTTTTCAGTCCAGATGGACGTAATTTCCAAGTTGAATACGCGGGAAAGGCTGTCGAGAATGCCGGAACATCAATCGGAATTAAATTCAAAGATGGAGTTGTGTTGGCAGTTGAAAAAATTGTGAATTCAAAGTTGTTAGTTCCAAATTCGAACAAACGAATCCAAACTATCGACAAACATATCGGCGTCGCATATTCTGGTCTTTTACCTGATGGCAGACATTTCGTGAATAGAGGAAGAGATGAAGCAGCACAATGGAGAAACATGTTCAAGTCACCAATCCCGGTCCAGTCATTAGCAAATAGATTAGGAAGTTATGCACAAGCTTACACACTCTACAATTCGGTGCGACCGTTCGGAATCAGCACTATAATTGGAGGGGTTGATGATGACGGCACCTTTTTGTACATGATAGAACCAAGTGGTGCTTCCTGGGGATACAAGGGAGCTGCAACCGGAAAAGGTAGACAAGCTGCTAAGAGTGAATTGGAAAAGTTAGACTTGGGCAATTTGGAACCTCGGGAGGCTGTTAAACAGGCTGCTAGAATCATTTATCTTTCACATGAAGACTCCAAGGACAAAGAATTTGAGTTAGAGATGACTTGGGTCAGCACTTCCGAAACCAACGGTCGTCATGTACCTGTCCCTGATGATCTGTTTGAAGAGGCTAAGAATTATGCTGTTTACGAGCTATCTGGAGGTGACGAAATGGAAGAGTAGTACTTATATATATATATGAATTTTCATTAATTTTTTGAGTTTTGCTGAAGATTGGCGAAATGTGTGACCCTTTTTTTTTTTTTCTCAATTGTATTATTTACTTTAACAGCCTCCTAGAGGTGTATAAAGGATTAATTGTTCCATGCCAATTCGCATTGACCAGCACTGTAGGCACCTCTTCAGATAATAAGTATATGCTTCAGCAGCGCGCGGTTCTCCAAAAATATCAGGCGAAGCCGCACTATCCCAAACATTATTATGGCAAAAACATCCTTTGAAATACATAAACCGGGGAATGGTAACTTTGGACGAGCCCGCGGGAGATTCAGAAGGTTCTTTGCCCCAGATTTTAAACGATGAACAATTGAAAGCAGTGCAATATCCATCTGACCAAAATTTACAGATTTTGGCTGGACCCGGAACTGGTAAAACATTGACCTTAGTTTACCGAGTGATCCATATGATAAAGGAAGATACCTCACCAGAAGATATAGTGGTATTGACATTGACCAACAGGGCGATAAAATCATTCAAGGGTAAATTGGAGGAAGCCACTAGTCCGCAAATTGCGTCGAGAGTTGGATTACATACATTTCATTCTTTTTGTCAGGGTCTGCTCACAAGCTATGGCCATTTGATTGGATTGGACGCCGGTTGGTCCATTAATGATGCTAGAGAAACTCAATTTATAATGGAGCGTGCTGCTTTTGGTACGAAATATACTAGTGTGAAGGATAGAAACGCGTTGCTAGAAGAATTTCGCCAATGCAAAATTAGATCCTCTCTGGACAACACGAGTGTGTATGATGAGATAATTGATGCGGAGAAACGTGAAATATTGACCCGGTATCAAAGTTATTGTAAAAAATCAAACACGCTTGACTACGATGATTTGCTGGTTCTCGCCAAAGTTTTGTTGACCACTGCTCCACAAAGTCTACTCGATTTGAAGGTAGTGCTAATTGATGAATTTCAAGACTCGACACCTTTACAATGGGAAATCATTAAGCTGGTTATCAGAAATCATAACGGGTCATTGACGGTGGTGGGTGATCCAGATCAAACTATTTATGGGTTCGCGGGATCTGAACCCCTGCTATTTGAACGGATGCAGCGAGAATTTGAAAGTGTGGAGATTGTAAAGTTGGTGAGAAATTATCGATCATCTCGCCAGATCAACCGTGCATGTCAAGAGCTGATAATCCAAGACACCGAACGGTCCATCAATAAGGGAGATGTTGTGGCCCATTTCGATGGGAGAGTGCCAGTTTTCAAGAGCTTTTCAGATGGGGATAGTGAGGCTAAATGGATAGCCAAAACGGTCAAGTCAATATTGGCCAATGACAGTCATATCCAGCCTAATGATATTGCAATATTATTTAGAACTGGCTTCTCGTGCGTTGCCACCGTTAATCTTCTAGAAAAATCAGGACAACCCGTAGCGGTTTATCGGGGTTCTGGGCTCTTTGAATTGGAGCAAACTGCCTTGTTGCTAACTATTTTGAAACTACTTCATAACAAATCTCAGGACATCTATTTGTTATACTTCTTGAGATATCCAAAACATGTTATTTCTGAAAAGGATTGTAGTTCCGCAATGGAGTTTGCAGTTGACAATGGCATTTCACTTTGGGACGCAACCTCTAGTGATAATGCAAAGTTGTGGATTTCAGATAAAAAACATGAAAACAGACTGAAAAAGTTTCGGACTCTTTTAAGCAGCATGGATGACATGATACAGAAGGATGAAAAGAACCCACAGGCCATAGTCAAGGCGCTCGAGCAATTTTGCGACTTCGTTCAACTGAGAAGACTGATCATGAGAAGGAAAAATGCCAGTCTTCGATCTTTACAGGAGATTGACAAATTGTACGATTTAATTGTCGAGGCGAACAGGTTTGATCAAGATGCCACCGCTTTAGATAATCTGTTTAATGGATATTTGCGCTATCAAATGGCCCCGACGAAGGAACAAGTTATTGTGTCTACTGTTCATGCTGCAAAGGGACTGGAATGGAAGGCTGTATTCCTGGCTCAAGCCGATGATTCTAATTATCCACATTTACGAACCCATGATGATCCGAAAAGCATTGCAGAGGAATTACGGATATTATATGTTGCCGGGACCCGAGCGAAGGAGCAGCTATACGTTTCATATCACCCTTCATTTAAAAATTATAAAGGTGGGTTTGTACAATTTCCAAAATCGCGTTTCCTCAACGATTCTCTTATCAATTCGTGTTTTGAAAGAACGGGAAAACACGCCCCCTTGCCAAATTCACTGAAGCAGTTGCGTCAAGTCAAGAACACATATCCAAGGGTTTTTCAGAACCCACCTAAAACTGTGAATTTCTCAAAACGAACGATCCACACTTTGCAGCGAAATCTTTGTCGATATATCTGAATTATTTTGCGACTCTGTTCTTTTTAATTTTATTATTCGATGGTGCCGTGGTTTTCATGTTTTTGATTAGCGGGCCCTTAAGAGTCTTTTTGACATCATTCAACCATGGGACATGAACCTCGTCAATCGCATCGACAAGTTCAAACAGTTTTTTACTACCCGGTGCGTCTCGTCTCATACCAAGGATGCCAATGTTTTTTAGTTGTAGACTTCTGGTCAGCCGGGCCATGGAACCTTTAGGTAATTGAATCAATTTCACCTTATTTTGTCCACCAGATGCAGCTGAGCAAGCTAACGGGAAATGAGACGTTATCAATCCAGACTCGATGTCCGAACGACAAACGAAAACTGCCTCAATGCTGTGAGCTGGTGTCGGTTCGTTGTGGTAAACCTTCTGGGAGATCTCTTCAACAGCTTCCATCGTTGGATTGAAACCCACAGTAACGAATGAAGATATTTCGGGGGCCTCAGGTAAGGGATCTACCTTGTTCTTGATATATTCGTTATGAGTGCCAATTGGCGACAAAATTTCACTGAGCAGTCTAATCATAGTGTCTCCGTCACCGTCAGAAACTGTTGGCCATTCTATTTTTGTATACGGATTATCCAATAGAGGTTTGAATACGGTCCGTCTCTTCTCCTCCTCAGCCTTTAGAGTTCCTTTTTGGTATTTTGGAGCCATGCTTACGGTTTTGTCGATTGATTTTTGTTGTATTGCAACAGTCGACGAAGTAAAAAATGCAAAAATTTGGAACAACCGCGCAACGCGACTCTTATCATAGAATTTGCTTATCAGCAGCACATTGATTCGGCTTTTAATATTAGAGAATGAATAATACTTGATTATAAAAATGATGATTTGTAGCCTTCTAAATTATGTATATTGAACGTTGCAATGCCTCTTATTCGCTGGAAACCATTGGGCTACACAGAAGGAGGATCACGTTGCAAACGTTACGCATCACGTGAAAATATTATGGCTCTGAGGTCACAAATGTTAGCCACAATGACGCTGAAAGCATTTAAAGAGGAGCCACACGTTTACAAGCGTTGATTGGATAATCGATATAAGCTCAATTGGTGGAAAGCAAGGGTTAATAGATGATACTGATATTTAAAAAGTTGACTCAGTTTACTTCAATGCTTTCTTTCACACAAACTGTACAGCATATATATAGCCAATTTGTTGGAGTGTATAATAGATTCTGATATTGCGTCATTTGAAAATATTCACTTGCAACATGTTGAATTATTGCCTCGTTTTGCAAGTAGCTTGGACTCCGAATTCCAAGAATCTGAAGCAATCGTCATCCACATATTACTGACATTAGAAAGCAAAATCCCATTAAAAAAATTAAAATCCACCCAATCTTCAAATCTGTTTGAGATTGCCGGAATATTTAGAATAAGATAAAGTGTGGCTAGTGAGTGGCAGCTTACGCGCATTATGTTTCACCCACACGTACAAAAACTGTTAACGCCATGTGACCAGTTTCAAACTAGCAACTCTAACATCTCTACTGCACCCAAAGGAAATCGAGATCAAAGCGAATGGCTGAGAGAGTACTCTGATAAATGATCATAAGACCTTATCGGTTGTTCAAGATTTGGTGGAGCTCGTGTGCCGCACCGAGTTCCGTTGAGGAGAAGTGGATACAGGCTGTCTGCAAATTCGGTTTCATATCTCCGAGACGATTGATAAGATATAAAGTGGGACCTAAGAGATATCAGAATAGCATCAAACCTGGAGTAATGACTTCGAAATTCGACTTACTTGTTCTTGGAAACCCACTGTTAGATATTCAGGCTGAGGTTAAGGCCGATTATCTCAGCAAATATGGATTGAAGGAGGATGATGCAATTTTGGCCAAAGCTGAACATGAGCCAATATTTGATGAAATATTAAAACTGGACAATACCCAAGTACTTGCTGGAGGAGCAGCGCAGAATAGTGCCCGTGGAGCCCAGTACATGTTACCGCCTGAATCAGTTGTCTACTTTGGTTCGGTTGGCAATGATAAATTTTCAGACAAGCTTGAAGCGGCGAACAAAACCGCAGGAGTACTCTCCAGATATTTGTCACAACCCACTCTAGCTACAGGAAAATGTGCTGCATTGATCACGGGGGAACACCGTTCACTTGTAACTGATTTGGGTGCTGCAAATCACTATAAAGTCAGCCATTTAAAGGAACCAGTCAATTGGGATTATGTGGAAAAGGCTAATGTGTTTTATGCTGAGGGGTTCCATTTGACTGTGTGCCCAAAAGCAATGCATGAACTTGGACATCATGCAGGTGACGAAGACAAGATTTATTGCATGAATCTGAGTGCACCATTCTTATCAGCTGAATTTAAGGATGAGATGGATTACAATTCGTGGTATTGGGACTATCTCATTGGCAACGAAAAAGAAGCCCTGGCGTTTGCGGAGGCGCATAACTGGAATACACGGGACATCGAGGAAATTGCCAAGGCCATTGCCCTCCTTCCAAAGATGAACACATCGAGAAAACGTACTGTCGTGATTACTCAAGGCACTGGCGCCACCCTTGTAGCCACTGGAAGTGTCGTCAGTGGTAAAGCACATGTCAGAAGATATCCAATCCACCCTATTTCTCCATCTACCATCAAGGATTCAAATGGTGCAGGCGACGCTTTTGCTGGTGGTTTCTTGGCTGGTCTTGTCCAAGAAAAGGACCTAGATACCGCCATTGATATGGGTCAGTGGCTTGCACACCTTTCTCTCCAGGAGACGGGTCCATCATACCCAACCCCTAAGAAGGTCTATAGTAACTAGTACCTTGTGGGGTAAAGTTTGCAATATTACTTTCATAGTTATGACTCTATTCGCAGAATAGATTTGTTTTGATGAATTAGAGTTATTGTTTGCGTGGTTATCTGACAGTAAAGTCCAACGGTATAATGACAGACTATTTTTGATCCAAATTGACGATATTAATTTCTGAAATTTTTTCGACTCGGTTGAACGTACCATAAAGTATAGTCCAGTCCACTATCTTTAGAAAAGTTGTGGTGCCGACTTGCCAACACCTCTTTGTGTCAAAAAAAAAAAGGGAAAAAATATTAAAATAAAACTATATCACGTAATATCACCTTTCAGGAAAAATTTTTCCCTAAGGTATACAGTCCGCACATATGATTTAGATTCAAAAGGAATTGTGGATTCAAAAAAGTCATTAGTAGACAAAGAAAGCAAAGAAAATAAGCGTTATCGAATTCTCCTACTGGTGGTTAAATCACATACAACTCATATGTTGCCTCCAGCTTTGAACAGGAGATATAAATTGACCTTTATTTTTGGAATTAATAAAAGGACCTCCAATGCTGCACAAATATCAGAAACATCAAGAGAAAGAGGGAAAAAAACGACACGTAAAAGGAGAAAATCGATAGACAAAAAGAGCTGAATAGGAGGGAAGATTATTTTGATTGGTTAACGGATATTTCTAAGTGCCTAGTAGACGAAAATTATTCAGTCACACAAGAAATCAGCGAAGAGCTGTGTGCTCCCTGGAACTATGGCGTCCAAACTTAAGAAAAGTAATTTACAGCTATAAAGAAAACCGTAGAAAAACAAAATAATAAAAAATAAAAACAACACAACTAAATAATTCCGGTCAAAGTTGTGAAGAGGGAATAGTCCAAAATTAACTTTTTTAATCATTAGACAGATATAAAAGTTGCAAATTCTCGTGGTTGAAAAATCATGTGTGATTGGCAAAACTAAGATTCACTATACATACTATGAACTGATGATCTATAAATTGGCCCATGGCTTTATTTCTCTCAATCGACAGAGCTTCCTTGAAACAATAAAGAGACATCTAGACGGCCCAGAAAACGAATTAATAGAATTTCAATGCGAAATTCGAAGCAGGGGGTTCGTCTTCTCGACCCCTGTAATAACACATGTATAGCCCAGGCGGCGAGCAAAGGTGTAGGCAATTTCAGGGGACCTTAATTCGTCCCATGTTTTGAAATTTTGTATTTCCTGGCAATTTGTTCATAAGAGAATAGGGGCCTTCTCATCATTATGTACTCTTCTATAATACTTCTAGCACTCATTTATGTTGTACTCTATAAACACATGATAAATTTTGAACTGACACTAAAATCACAAGATCAAAAGACTCCTTTTCATTGCCAGCCATGCGCCTCAAAGGTTGCTCGACTCGGATACATGCTATGATCTACATGACAAAACTAGAATTCCAGATCTACGTAGATTATTCAACCCTCCACAATTCCACTATCCATCAGGTTTCGGGTAGGGTCCGAAACCTTCGGAAATAATCCGCTGAAACCCCACAAGAGGTGTCCGCACGTGCCGTTCCTATTTTTTTATCTATTGAAACAAAGATGAGATAAGGAAAGATAATGCATAACGTCTCTATTTCAAAGACATTATCAGGTCCAACGGCTGAATCTGATCACTCAAACCACTCAAACACTCAAACATCAATAAACCGGTGACCATATAGTAACCATTTTCGTTTCGGATCGGGATTCCGGAATTCTAGAAAATGAAAAATGATTTTTTTTCTCCAGCCAATTATCAGCCATAGAGAGTTCCCCTAATTCCAGCATATGCGAGATATCAGATGTATTATGACGTCAGAAAAGTTTTGGTTATCAATGCCTGCCTAATCAGTATACAGGGCCTTAGGGTCTATTTGGGGTACGACGGCGGAACAGCTCACCCGTTCCCCACCGCGATGTGATCAACTCAACGTCAGAGTGGGGCAGAGTTAGGGATCAGAGGGTGAATTTTCCCTATTTGGACAAATAGGCGTTTTGATCGCATTCCCCCCAGTATAGTGGGCAGGTGGGCCTTGATTCTTATCTTCCCCCGCATCATCCTCGAGGGTCTCACTTGACAGTTTAAATATCGAAAATTGTCTCGAGGAATCAAATCCAAAAATATTCAATAAACATTTACAATTTGCAAATAAAAAATGTCTGATGAAAAAAAGATAAAAAATCAAACCAACATTGATATAGCTCATGGAGACGTGGACTTTGATGTTGCCAGTTTGGAGGAAAAACGCCAAAACCTTAACGTATTTGCAGATAATGAGAACGGACCAGATTTTCGAGGTGTGTCAATGTTCGGGGCAGCAGTATTAATCACTAAATCGCAGTTTGGACTTGGTGTTCTTGGGATCCCCCAAACTTTTCAAGTACTTGGATTTGTTCCTGGTCTGATTAGTTTAATTATATTATGTGCATTGGTGACTTGGATGGGAGTGGTCATTGGAAGGTTTCGACTCAGTCACCCTCAAGTGCATAGCGTTGCAGATGCTGCCTACCTCATGTTCGGCAAGCCAGGGAGAGAGATCATGGGGTTCGCTCTCTGGTTATTTTACACATTGTCCTTTGGAGCAGCTGCGCTCACCCTTACGATTGCATTTGATGCCATTTCAAGCCACGCATTGTGTGCTACTGTCTGGCTAGGTATTACAGCCATTATCTCTTTGGTGTTGGGGCTTTTCCTGAGAACCATGAAGTTCTTGCAATGGGCTGGATACGTGGCCCTAGTGTCTATCTTTTTCGGAGTCTGGATCGTTTCCATCTCCTGTTTGGCTCAGAAGGTACCAGCAGCAGCACCGCCGGGAGAACCAATCAATAAAAACATCCAGGTTGTTGCCACTGGTGCCACCTTTTCATCTATCGCAGCAGCCGTGTCAACCCAGCTTTTCGCACTTGCAGGGTCAGGTTCCTTTTTCACGATCCATGCTGAAATGAGAGACCAGACCAAATACGTCAAGTCGTTACTACTTGGTCAAGGATTTGTTGTCTTTAACTATATTGCCAACAGCTGTGTTGTGTATGGAAAAATTGGTGACTATGTTGCAACCCCTGCTCTGGGTTCTGCTGGCCCCCTCATCATGAAAATTGCATATGGCGTTGCTTTACCAGCTCTAATCTTTACAGCCATCTTCCAAGCTCATATTTCAGCAAAATACGCACACGTACGTATTCTGAGAGGAACCAGCCATTTGCAAGATAATAGCTGGACCCACTGGATAACCTGGTCCTCAATGCTGGCCCTCTCCATTATTATTGGCTTTGTCGTTGCAGGAGGAATCCCATTTTTCAATGACCTTTTGGGCTTGATAGGTGCGTTACTGGGAAGCAGTTTCACACTTATTATCCCTGGATTCATGACCCTGTACGAGATTGCTTATAGTGAACTGGCCGAGGGTGGCAGCACTAACCCAATCAAATGGATAAAAGAATCCAAGAAATATTGGGGGGCCAGCAGGAGAAACATTATTGTGTCGTCTATTGCATGGTTCGCAATCATCGCTGGTACCTATATCACTATTTCTGGGGTCTATGGATCTATCACCTCTATTGCGGACGCCTACGCAACAGGAAAAGTTGGCAGTGCTTTTTCCTGCTCAGTAAGTAAGTAGTTTAGATACGATACGGCTTGTATCGTTTTTGTTTTTAAGATTTATTTATACTCATATATATTACTTTTTCTAATCTGAATTTACTTACTTACACCAGCGATTTCGAAAAATTCAAATGTGATCATCCGCTGATCACTCCTCATTGGCCAAAACGAATGTTTTTTTATTATTTCACCTTGGTCTTCCCACAGGTCGTCTTTGCGTGTTCCGCCAAATAATGCGAGATCTCAGATGTGCTATTACGTCACTCCAGTTCTGTTACCAATGCCTGCCTAATAAGTACTGGACAGGGCCTGAGAGGGAACAACTCACCCACCCAGTCTCCCCCACCGCGATGCGATTATTCAAATTGTTCCTGTGGGGCTGTTCCTAGGATCAGAGTCTTATTATCCCTCTTGGGACAAATAGGCGTTTTGATGGCATCCCTCTAGCTTAGCGGGGAGTTTTACCTTAATTCTTATCTTCCCCCGCATCATCTTCGAGGGTTTTAGTTTATGGCTTAAATAGAGAAGTTTGCCTCGAACGTTCAATTCGTTCCAATCAGTATAAAAATGTCGGAAGAAAAGCAGATCAAATCCCAAACAAATGTTGATGTAAGTCAAGGTGACCCCGATTTTGAGGTTGCCAGTGTCGATGAAAAGCGTCAACAACTTAATGTATTTGCGGACAACGAAAATGGACCAGATTTTAGAGGAGTGTCCCTCATAGGGGCTGCTGCATTGATAACCAAGGCCCAGTTTGGCCTGGGCGTTCTTGGGATACCACAGACATTCCAAGTGCTCGGATTTGTTCCTGGCTTGATCAGTTTAATCATTTTATGTGCAGTGGTTACTTGGATGGGTGTTGTCATTGGAAAGTTTCGACTGAGCCATCCACAAATCCACAGTGTAGCCGATGCTGCCTATCTCATGTTTGGAAGGCCAGGCCGAGAAATAATGGGGTTCGCAATGTGGCTGTTTTACACATTATCTTTTGGAGCAGCTGCCTTGACCCTTACCATTGCATTTGACGCATTATCTGATCATGCATTATGTGCCACAGCCTGGCTGGGGATTATGTCAGTTGTCTCCCTTCTGCTAGGACTTATCCTGAGAACCATGAAGTTTTTACAATGGTGTGGATACGTGGCAGTAGTCTCCATTTTCTTCGGGGTATGGATCGTCTCCATCTCCTGTTTGGCTCAAAAGGTACCAGCAGCAGCACCTCCTGGAGAACCAATTCATAAAAACATTCAAGCTGTTGCGACTGGAGCTACCTTTTCTTCGATTGCTGCTGCTGTATCCACCCAACTCTTCAGTCTTGCAGGCTCAGGAGCCTTTTTCACTATCCATGCCGAGATGAAGGACCAAACACAATATGTTAAGTCGTTGTTACTTGGTCAGGGATTTGTGGTGGTAAATTACATTGCTAACAGCTGTGTTGTATATGGAAAGATTGGAGATTATGTTGCTACACCAGCACTGGGTTCAGCGGGCCCTCTCATAATGAAAATTGCATATGGCGTAGCTTTACCAGCTCTAATCTTTACAGCCATCTTCCAAGCTCATATTTCAGCAAAATACGCACATGTACGTATTCTGAGAGGAACCAGCCATCTGCAAGATAATAGCTGGACCCACTGGATCGTATGGACTTCCATGATGACCCTGGTTATTGCTATTGGCTTTGTGGTTGCTGGTGGTATTCCGTTCTTCAATGATCTTTTAGGATTGATCGGTGCACTATTGGGCAGCAGCTTTACTCTTATTTTGCCCGGGTTCATGACGTTATACGAGATGGCAAATAGTGAGATAGCCGAGGGCGGTAGTTCTAACCCAATACAATGGATGAAAGAATCCAAGAAATACTGGGGCGCCAGCAGGAAGAATATTTTGCTTGCTTCCATTTCTTGGTTCGGTATCATTGCTGGTGTTTATATTACTATTTCTGGGGTCTATGGATCCATCACTTCTATTGTGGACGCCTATGCAGCAGGAAAAGTTGGTAGTGCATTTTCTTGTGCAGTGAGTAAGTAATTTATGAGAAATGACAAAGTTTTGTTCAGATCAGTTTTCGTTTTCGTTTTCGTTTTATTAAAATTTCTATGTATATACTCTTTGTACTACTTTTCTCTTTTTTAGTTGATTGAATGTTGCTAACAATTAACGTAAGTCAAACTGGATGTCTGCTCACACGCAAATTCAGGGCGATTAGTGGAATACAGTTCTAGGCTCTGGTGATATCCATTAGATGTTGAGTTTCTTAAAAAGGAAAAACTGTCATAAAAAGAAAAGAAACAAGAAAAAAAATTCGGTTCCCAATCATTTGTGCCCACTAAAACGTGCCGATAAAAAGAGTATATTCCGACTGGATAAAAATAAAATTAAAAGTACGCAGATTGACAAGATCAATTCGCTTATTCGCACCAATATTACTGGTTCTAATGAAAATTATTGTACAGATTTGGAAAGGAAAACAAAGATTACCCCGCATCGGTGGAGGTGAAATATAACCTGCATAATGCCTGTTTTTCAGCCGTGCCCACTTTACCGGTATCAGTATCAGAACCGAATACAGTCAGGTGGAATATCCTATCTTTCTACATACAGCCTTTTTTTCTTCTATCTCTGGAGGGGGTGTTAGGTAGTAGAGGGGTTAGAATATGTGGCGGTTTTTATTAGCGGAATAGTAAGAGTTATAAATACTTGCCAGAATAAGCACTGAGGTCCACATTATCAACACGCATACACTATCTATCCTACTACTACTGCTGCAAATAATGGTTAAAGAACCAAGAGTGTTAATTGCCGGTGCGGGTATTGGTGGTATAACCCTTGGATGTAAGTTCCACCTGGAATATGACTTTGACAACTATGTGATTTACGAACGTAATGATTCTGTGGGAGGAACCTGGTATATGAACACATATCCTGGTGTTGGATGTGATGTGGAAAGTCACTTCTATTCATTTTCCTTCAACAGAAATCCGGACTGGAGCCAGATGTTTTCCGGCGGGAATGAAATTCTGGAATATGTGAAGCAAACGTCAGACAAGTTTGGCGTTACGGATCATGTGACCTTGAATACTGAGGTTACTGGTGCCCGGTGGATGGAAGAGGAGAATTTCTGGAAGATTGATTTGAAGGACTTGAAAACTGGCCGGGAGTTTGTTGAAGAGGCTGAGATTTTTATTTCTGCAGTCGGTGTGTTTGGAAAACCTAGGGACTGTGATATCGAGGGATGGCAGGATTTCAAAGGAAGAATTGTACACACAGCTGAATGGGATCCTGAGTTGGATTTGGATGGAAAAGATGTAGCAGTGGTCGGAAATGGGTGCAGCGCGGCCCAGCTGGTGCCTTCTCTTGCTCCTCAGGTTAGAAGCATGGTGCAATTTCAGAGATCACCTCAATATTTCTTTGAAAGACCAAACCGCCAATTCAGCAACACGGAGAAATTCCTTTTTAGATACGTGCCCTTTTACAATCTCTGGTACCGTTACCAAATTTACCGGGAAGGAGATGCCTTCCATTCCTATTTCGTGTCAGAGACTGAAAGTCAAATCAAGGCAAGAAACAGACTACAACAACAATCATTGGACTACATGAGAAAAACCGCCCCAGAAAAATACTGGGATATCTTAACTCCAGATTTTCCTGTTGGATGCAAGCGAAGGATTTTTGATCCGGGTTATCTCGAATGCCTGCACAACGACCACATTACCTTGACGACAGATAGAATTGCAAAGATAACTGAGGATTCAGTGGTAACCCGCAGCGGTAAAGAGTATAAGGTAGACGTTATCTGTCTGGCCACAGGATACAAAGTGCAAGAATATTTGCAGCCGATGGAAATCATCGGCAAGAATGGAAAGTCCCTACAAAAGCATTGGAAAGAAGCTGGCGGAGCACAAGCATATATGAGCACCTACGTTTCTGGTTTCCCTAACTTCGGAATGATCTTTGGACCAAATGCATTCCCTTCGAACAGCAGTGTGATTTTCAACCACGAAGTTACTTGCGACTATCTTCTCAAGTCCATGATTCACCCAATCCTGAAGCGCTCGTTCAGGGCCATCGAAGTAAAAGAAACTTCGGAAATGGCCGACTCGGCCTACACCCAAGATAAGCTGAAAAAGTCTGTTTGGAGTGCCAACTGCGGAAACTGGAACACCACTGCTGAGGGTAAGAATACTACCAATTACTACGACTACACAGCTAAATTCTGGTACACTAGAATCTTTCCTAAATGGAACGATTTTGAGATCACGGGAGGGTCCCTTCCCTCTCATCCGGCAACAACCTTGCTCGGAACTGCTATTTTGACATCCACTAGCATTGCAGCGTTTTACTACCTTAAGTAAGATGTTATATAATTAATCAAGACGTTTTATGAATATTTCTTTGAAAGCTCAGTGCTTTTGGTTCTTTTCTAGAAAAGAACGCCGCCGGCAGGGCATCTTGCAGCGTATTTTATATTCCCTATACAAACTATTTAGATATTTCTTTTGATAGTATCACCGGCGGCTTCTTTTTTCTCCGAAAAGAATCAAAATAGTTTGCTGCTTTGACACCCCCACGGGTATGCGTCATTGTGAAAAAGTTGTTTTTATAATTTTTCTAAACAGCAGAAGTTTCTAGCTTGTGAAAAGGCTTCACTATTACCGATTACTGGTATAATGATTTCCCGAGAAAGACATATTTGAAAAAGCTTTAATAGCCCACTAATAATTGAAAAAAATCTACTCTTATTATAGATGCAATAGTCTAAATTTTGGTATGCAAGTTTGATAATGCATAAAACAGTGTGAATACAAGCACTTGCGTCTACAATGCAAAAATATGCAATAAATCATTAGGCCGGTTTCATAAATTTGGCCAAAAATAATCTAATTGAAATAATTGGCCAAGAGCAACAAAAAAAAATCCTCTACTGTAGAAGCTTACTTGTAACAATACCAATTACTCTTAGAAATATCAACTTGGGTTCAAATAGGAATTTCTAGGTCACCTTAAAAACTACTATCTTTCCGGATTTCGAAATACATAATCTCACATAAAACCGAAAGACTTTGGCGCCAATTAACCATATGTCAGAGCATGTTACGCATATATTGCAATGCATTTTAGCCTTCTGACGTATTAATACTTATTATGTGTGTGTTTTTAACATCAGTATTAAACGGAGGAATTCCGAAACTCAGCCGCAACACAATGAACTGTCCCGAGTCCAAATTTCGTCGCAATTCATTCCTCCATCCAATTGCAAATATCAAGCCAACGTTATCTCGGTTGACAATCTTCCCGATTCCGTATATATCTAACGTCCCCGCCTGGAGCGTTCGAGTTGAGTTTAGCCAGCCTTATCTCTCAGCCGCTCCGGGTTATCTTCCTAAATCGGAATCTACAGTGGGGCAGCGCGGAGCTCGGAAAACCATTACCGGCCGTGGTTTGTAATGAGCAAGTCATTGCGGGGTTTTAATGATACCTGTGGGCCAAAAGAAAGGATCGTTACCAACAAGAGTGTTGAAACTAGACACTTTTTGGGTGTAGTGATCGAAAGCGAGTTTGTACATATAATACTCAAATGGCTGGTGCGCCGGGAAATACTAGAACGTCCAAAGCGTGTCAAACGTGCCATAGACGTCGAGTTAAATGTGACGCCTCAGAGGTTGGGCTCCCATGTACAAGATGCAAAAATGGAGGAGTTCCAGACTGTCGATTCATCGTTTCCAGAAGAGGGACTTATGACAGGAAGCGACGGAAGCTGTCCACAGCGACTAACAATGGAGGGCAGTCAGGGCAGCAGCAAGCACAAGATAGTGGAGCTGAAGTTTCCTCCGTTAGTTGGTCTTCGATTGTGGATGAAATGTTCTCAGAGAAGGCCAAGGCTGCGCTGAATACCCGCTCCATGACCTATCTTGGGGAAAGCCTGTTGCTCCCATTAATGATGGGGGAGAATAGAGAGATTCTCGGGCTACAAATGCTCCATGATGTGGGGACTAGTAACTGTGGCACTAATCACCATCCCAAACATCTCAGCCAGCAGGAATTAGCGCTGATGGAGTCAAAAGGGGCGTTCACACGATGTGCGCCCAGGGTAGAAAAGTTGCTGATTTCCATCTTTTTCGATAAGCTATATCCGATCTATCCCATTGTGAATAAAGAGGAGTTTCTGGAGGAATACAAGGCGGACAAGACCCCATGGATGCTGCTACATGCCATTTGTTTCATCAGTTCCATATATGCCCCGCTTTCAGTGATTCATTCTTGCGGGTTCACCGATGCCCTGGAGGCGCGAACCACCTTCTACACCAGGGGGAAAATCTTATTTGATCTTAGTTACGAACGCAACAAACTAGTCCATGTTCAATGCCAGCTCCTGTTCAGCTTCTACGTGGGCAAGCCAGATGATCTGTGGTACGCGCACACCTGGATTGGCATGGCGGTCAGCACGGCCGAGAGTCTAGGAATGCATCGCAGCATGACCCTGTGCAATATCCCGGACAAGGACAAGAGTCTGTTCAAGCGACTGTTTTGGATTTTATTTAATCGGGATGCCTCTGTTGCCTGTTTGTTTGGCCGAACTCCGCGAGTTAATGTCGACCATTGCGATAAGGAGATGCTGTGTCTGGACGACTTTGAAGACGACACGTCCGAGGGACAGAGTGTGAGCCACTATCAAATCAATCTTTCGAAACTTTCAGTAGTGCTACGGGAAATAACAACCTATCGCTGCAACGATGTTCCAAGAAAGGGTCGGGTTGGTTATTTATGCGAAAAAATGTTCAAGTGGAAAGATCAACTTCCACCTATTCTCCAATGGTCCGAAAGTGGCCCACTATCGAATAACCTGTATGCGTGCTGTCTGGAAATGATATACCATCATCACCTCATTTACATCCATCTTGCCTGTCCAGATCTCTTTACCGGGTCCCCTGTAGCCGCCAGTGGTGACGACAGCATCGATTCACATGCAATTATGGAAACTGCTACAAAACGCATCACTGCAATAGCCCGCTATCTGGTTACCAGTTCACAGATATCCAGTGTCCCCCATGAATGCTATCCCGCCATTTTTGCAGCTGAGGTGGTGCTCTATTCCCAAATGAAGAGGCAAGACGACCCGGGGAAAGCAAACCTCGCAAGATCACAGCTGGATGTTTGCCAGATGACTCTTCGAGAAATCTCCCACTTTTGGGACTCGGCGTCGTGGATCATGCATCTGTTCGAAGTCTTGATTGCAAAATTCGAGTCCAAAAGCGACTCTCCAAGTGGCTTCCGAACATTCTGTGAGGATATCCCACATAAGGCTCCCGATGATGGTGGTCTCAACGATTTCATTGCATTCTTAAGCGCATGGCAGGGTAATGAGCCAGCTCCTTTGTTAAACTCTAATGAGCTCAACTCTCTCTTTCATAATATCATGGATTGAAGTAGGCGTGTATGTATTAAAAAAAAAAAAATAATAATAATAAAGTCGACGGAACGCAATGATGCAAAATGTTTGAGACGCACAAAATTAAGTCCGATGCCAGTAAAAATCTTGCCCCTCTCAGATGATACTCTCCAAATGCATTCCTATAGCCATTTTGGCTACGTTCGGAACAATCCAGATGGATGGATCACTCGACGTCTGTTTCTCCTCAGGAGAATTTTCGGCCTTCTTATCCTTCAGGCTAAAATAGCCTTTATGCATACAAAAAACAGTGGGGGATCGGCACAGGGTAACCCCATCTGATAGATAAGGTTGTGCGGCTGGAGTCAATATAAATAACGGTCGAGATTCGCTCAAGATCAGATAAGCTAAAGAAAGACGAACAAATTTTGTTATACAATGAGCCAGGAACCAGAAGCTTATTACGTCTCGGCCACAAAATATACACCAAACAGTAAGCTGCCGATCTTAGTTTATCGTAATGTAATTCCTGGCCCATATGACGTGGAGCACGTCACAGACTTTATGGAACAACATGAATGGGTTTTTGGCGTAGGTTTTTAACATTCAAATGATCGTCTTGTCATAGCTTCTAACAGTTTTCAGGGTGATTTTCCTGCCTTCACCAAGGCGCATGCACACACAAATTGTCATGAGTGCTATGGTGTGTATAATGGGTCAACCACTTATATTCTAGGTAGGGGACCAAACGATAGTGAAGAAGATGGCGTTGAAGTTACAGTCCAACAAGGTGACTGCCTGATCCTCCCTGCTGGCGTTTCACATCGTTCAGTGGTAGTGAACAAGGAATACAAAACTGTTGGCGTATACCCAAATGTAAGTAAAGAGGAAAAACGGGGGAATTGTGTGTTCCAGTTTGATAACTAATATGGTGCATTTTTTAGAATGGACCGAAGTATCAGATGAACTTTTGTCGTGACGCGGAGCAGCTTCCTGGATTGATCAAAATGTGTGAAGCTGTTGAGCCTCCAACTTCCGATCCAATTCATGGAGAAAACGGCCCGTTGATGAGGCTCTGGAATGTTCAGCAAGCTGCATGAATTGCGTAATAACCTTTAAATATATATTGAATGTCTAGTAGTAGAACTTATATTTCCTGCAATGTGATGCGGTGCAAATTGATATGCATGAACTCAACTCCGAAGAGCAGAATTGCGAACTATTACGGCAATTCCCATACTTTGATTATTGCTTTTGCTTGACCTGTTAAACTATATGTAATATAAAGGATATGTAACTATTCAAAATAAAGAATGATAGTTATTTTTTTTTTTTTTTTTTTCGCTCTGCAAAAACACTTTTTCACTTTTTCGCTCTGCAAATTCTCTTTTTTTTTTTTTTTTTGTCTTTTGGATTGTCATCCTCGACGTTCTCGTTCCCGTTCCCGTTCCAAGTCAATTCAATCCAAAATATATACAAAACTTTTTTTACACCAAAAAAAAAAAATTCCTTTTCAACACAGAAAAAACTTTTTTTAACACAGAAAAAACTTCATTTTCAACACAGAAAAAAATTTACGCCTTCTCCACGTCCGGCCTGGGCTCATAACCAGGTATCGTCCGAGACTCAATAGCCAAATCGTCAAACTATCATATAATACTTGGTCCAATGTCAAGGTACTTCTATTCTCCGTTTAACTAAACGGGTTGTACTTAAGAAAGTACCATATGAACAAAGACGCAACGACCTACGCATGCAATGCACCTTGTCTGGTAGAGGTGCCGCTTAAAAGAGTTGTGCGGCTATTTCAGCAATCGCCTTATCTCATTTCATCGTTCGATGTTCCAGTCACACACCGTTTTGTAAACAGTCACTTCAACGCGGAGATAGTACGGAAATATACCACACACAATCATAAAATGTGGACTACCACTATAAAAAAGTGGGTTCAGTGGAATTGCCTGGCCTTTTATAATAAATTTGGCCGAGACATCGCATGACCAAATTTTGGGTTGCGGTGAAACATGATCAGCTATTGCATTGCCTAAAATAAATAAATTTATGGAGTAGAAGCAGTGGATGACTCGGATAAGGTGAGGTTGAGCTTTGCTTTTAATTTACGAATAGACTTTTTCTGTCCTTCGATTCTGTCGTAGCATTCGTTCAAATGCTGGGTATATCCATCATACTCGCGTTTGCGGGCCTCCCGCTCATTATGCCATCTTCGTTCCATTTCATGATATCGTGATAGCCAGACTTTGCCAACAAAAGTGCCAGATATTTGTCGGAAAATCTCCTTCTTAACTTGGCCGTTTACCCCATTGTCAACGACTCTTTGTTTGCTAATTTCATATAAAGCTTTTTCCTTTTCTGCCAACTTTGCCGACCAGCCCTTGTCATTCGCGGCCAGTTTCTCAGCCCACTCTTTGTTAGCAGTAGTCACCTTAGCTTTGAGCTTATTGAGCAATTCACATATCCCCTCAATTGCCTCAATCATCAAACCTTCCAAAGTTTTGTATTTACTGTCACTGGTCACGTGATCTCCTTCCATAGTTGTAGAAAATTTAGTTGTCCAGTTGGAGCCCAAAATTGGAAGGATCTTTTGGAAAAAGAGTTTGAGTACCTTGTACCTTTCATCCTTGCAGGTCTGTAATTTGTTTTCCAACGATTTTATGGTTGCGTTGTTAGTCGTCCGCACTTTCTCGAGCTCTTCAACTTTTTTCTGCAGCTCAATTAATCGATGGTACGTCTCCATTTTAAATGTCTGAGAAACCTCCAGTTGGCCATTAATAGTGCTTGTGCCCTTGCGGCTATTCTGTTGTTGCTGCTGTAGCTTCTTTTCAAGATTCTCGGATTTTTTGGATTCAAAATACAATTGTTCTTGAAGACTTTTCGCCTCGGTAGACAACAGCTCATGTTCTCTCTTGTGTTGTTCAAGAATCTTCTTAATCGACTCATATTTATGTGAAACTTCCTGCTTTTCAAATTTCAACTGTGCTGCCGAACTACCTTCGTCATCTTTTCTCTGGTTTAGGGCTTCTTGAAGTTTATCACGCGATTCGTATGCTTGTTCGAGCTTCTTGCGGTGAGATTCCAGCGACGCATGTGCCTTCTCGAGTTTTTTGCCATGTGTCTCCAAAGACTCATTTGCCTGTTCAAGTTTGCCCCGGCATGCCTCCAGCTCGGATTGCAATGATTCGATTTGATGGTCCCTATTTTGCACTGCCTCAGACAGCTTTTGCTCCAATTGTCTTTGGTATTCTTCTGATTTTTGGTCCAGCTTTTTATGATGGTTATCAAGCTCCGAAGCCGCAGCAGCTTCTTTTTCAAGGGCTTCAGACAATTGCCTCTCCAAGTCCTTGTGGGTATCTTTCAATTGCTTGATCTCACCATCACGTTCTTCAACAAGACCAGAAAGCTTGGTATTTTCGGTCACAGTCTCTTCAACTTGCGCAACCGTGGTTTCTAATTGATTCACCAACTTAAAGGCATTTTGCAAATTCTATGTGTTTTAGTTAGCTTTTTTTTTTTCCAAGTTCTTTGGCTTCAAATGAGGATTTCAAAAATAATCTCACCTCTACAAGTTTTGATTCATTGGTCTTTTCGTCATAATTGGTTTGCATCAATTCCAAGACTTCATCCACAATTTCTCGCAACCTGGAATATTCTCGTAATTTGAGGTGATTCTGGGCAGCAGTTTCTTCTAATTCATGGACCTTGTTTTTATAGTCTTCCAACTGACCAATGGTCTCTTCAAGACGGTTATTTGTGGTTTCAAGTTCCTGTTCAACACCAAACAGTTTGTCCTGCAAATCTTGTCTCTCGTCGGATAAGGTCTTGATTTCCCGTTTTCTGCTCTCAACGTCCAACTGTGTGTTATTCGACGACAGCTGCAGATTTACAAGTTTGTTATTACACTTGTTTAGTTCATCCTTCATTCTGTCATAATCAATTCTCATTTCTTCTAAATCCTTCAAGCTTTCCTTAACTTCATTCATGCCCTCCCAGAGCTCTTCAACTTCATCTTGACTTTCCAGGAGCTGTTTCTCCTTGAGTTCAAGCTTTTCCTGCAAATCATAGGTTTCAATCTCATGGTTGTCTCTTAATTCGGTCATAAATCGTTCACTTTCCACCTTGTATGCTTCATAATCTCTTCCGAGGAGGTCGTAATCACGGCTCAAATTTGCATAATTGGAACTTTGGACATGGGCTGCCTCTTGAATCTGTCGCAATAAATCACTCAGCATGTCACTGTTGACACTTTCATTCATTTCATGGAGGGTGGATGAAGAACTCGACATCCGCGATTTACTTCGTGCAACGTGCGGACTGAGAGCTCGTTTGATAGATTCGACTTGAGAGAATATCTTGCCCAAGTTTTCACGGGGCGAAGGTGAGGAGGAGGATGTTTCAAAGAAATCTTGTGAACGCCTATTTTTCAAAGGACTGGCGCGTCTAGAGGATGCAGACTGTTGTTGTTGTTGTTGTTGCTGTAGTTGCTCTCTCAGATCCGCATTGATGTCTCGCTCTTCCCTTAGCATTTCCTCGTATCCCTGCTTGAGTTCCATTTCACGGTTCAATGCATTCTGCTCAACTATATCTGCTTCATGTCGCAGACGCTGACACTCCTCTTCATAAAATCCTAAATGTTCTTCGAGAGTTCGGATCTTGACATCCTTTTCAACCTCGGCCTTTTCAGTCTCGTGTTCCTTGGACTTATTCAAATCAGACAAGGTCTTTCGTAGCTTCGCATTTTCATGTTGCATAGAGATTTTGGCAGCCTGTGCTTCAGCAAGTTGTTTACGTAACTCTGCTACACCTTCGCCAGATGATGCATTCAATTGGCTCTCAATAACAACAATTCGCAATTTCAACTGGAAGTTTTCTTGTTTCAGCCCGTCAATTACAGACTTTTCTTTTTTGACACCGATTGAATCCTCCGTGGCGCTTCCACTGCTGTTGGTATGATCATCTACAGGATAAGTTACAGCCTTCTTGATTAAGAGTCGAGTCTCTGAGCTCGCGTCTGAAGTTACTGTCTGTGGTGCAATAGTGCTAGTGGTATTATTGGTCTCCTCTTCTGGTAAAAAAGATTCATAATCCTTCAGCTCGGAATGCGAATACAACGAATCATTATCGGAATCATGTCTTTGGGTGCTGTCATCCGGGATAAACGCAGATGTATCAACATCGTTGTTTTTGGGCATATCACTTGTGATTGAACTCAGCTCCTCAGCCGGCTTATTTCCACTCACATTGGTAGATTGTGATAAGTCGGTTAGGTTTGAATGTGTGGAATAGCTGGTCGTAGCCGTTTTGTTGTCCATCTTTATGTCATGGGGGTGGATCTCACTGAGTTCATTCAGCTCGCTGGAATCTAACTCACTTAAGTTTAACGAAGTATCATTCTTAATCGACGCCATAATGACCTTCTTTTTATTAGTTGTCTAAGACAATTCGATTTTTATCCATAAACGGACGAAGTTAAATCAAATCGAAAATAATATTAAAGTAAACTGTCTGGTCACAAAATTCGTATCCCCTTCTTCTAAAGCCTAGTGTAAGTTAGCATTTGTGTATCCTCAAAACTTTCAATACTAACCAAATAGAATATTTAGCACGCTTTATATTAAAGAAAATTCTCTCACAATATCTCCCCCCCTGTGTTTCTGTATAATAAACAAAAACCTCATGTGCGCGCTAAAGTCCCCATACGCGATGTCGCACGCGTGTTTTATCATAGAGCCGGGAATTTCCCAGACCAATTCAAATTGTCAAATGGGCAGTTCAACCACGGGAGTTGAGTGGGTTTGAGTAGAGGCTGTTGGATTTGTTAATTTCACAATAGATAGACAGTTGCAGCAGTTCTTGGAGAGCTCCTATACAATTAGTGGGTATCAATTATATATTAATGTTGAGATGATTATGTAGATCAAAGTTGTACAGGCCGTTGAGTATCTTGTAAATCCCTTCTAGCTTTAGTCAAATGCGCACCCATACAGTTTATTCTTTTTTGGGGCATTTTTTTTTGTTAAATATCATATTGTTTCCATTGGAGTTTAGAAATACAGGTGAACAAAACGTTGAGTGGATTGTGATATTCGATGGTTAATTAATTGAATGTTAATCCAATTCATAATTGATATTTCCCATTGACATCAAAGCCTTCCTCGTTCAAATAGGGCCTAACCGGAAATATATAGGCTGGTATAGGATTAACCTGTGGAAGCGTTATCTAGCCAATGTATAAGCAAAATTGAGACTGAGAAGCGTGGGGTATTTTGCTTATGAAAAGTAAATTGACATTATATATTTGACAAAATTATAATCGGCCCACAAAAAAGGCTATAAAATAGAGCATTTAAATGTCACATTTGAATTCCTGTTCGAGTTAATACCTGTATATCAGAAAACTACCGTATGCTGTCTCCACTATGCAATTGGTAGTTAAATCGTGCCGACAAGATACCATATTATATTCCGAAATTACTCTTAATTAATCGATATTTAAATATTTGAATATTTTATTCTTGTAATCGATTTCCGCTTAGTCAATGATAAGTTTATACTAGAACGTAATATTCTCTACAATATGCGACCACCCGGTTTCGAACCCAGAATCCAAGACCACACGAAAAGCTTCTCTATAGGAAAATTGCCACTCTGAAGGCCCAGCAGCCGAAAAAAAAGAATATCATGGCAAAGTACACATTCCCAGGTCCAACCTCGCATAAAAAAATTGCAAAAAAAACTGTTTAAATCTCTTTGTAAAGCGTGTCATCCTTATGCAGGGGCCATGCTAATCTTCTCTGTATCGTTTCAAATTGACCATATGTCCCGAAGGACAACTCGAAAAATTTGTAATGCCAACTTATCTCCCAACAGATGACTAAGCGATTACGTAATCTGTTTATAGCTTTCCCAATTAGGAATAGAACATATTTTATGAGAGATGCCGATCAAAACAAGGTAACCCACATAGTTGAAGGGAGATCACAATATTTGTTGCATTTTTTTTTAACACAACAACATTGTATTTTCATTCTAGCTGTCATTTCCATCATACACAAGCTACTTTAGAAGCAAGCAGTCAGCCATCTTGGAGATATATGTCTTCTATGGATATTGGAACACCGAGCAAGGTTCAACTGGGAGCCGGACACGAAGATGATGATACGATTTCTTCGTCTGATGGCAGTTTTATGCCGCCAGTTTTAAGCAACTATGCCAAAGAATTACTATCGGACCTTCCTAGGCATCATCATCAACAACAACAAAAACAACAACAGCAGGAGGCCGAGGACAATCAGAATGATTCGGTAGTTGTTACAGCAGCGAACAACCGTCTAAGACAACAAATGGGAATCCCTCCAAAAACTTCGTCATCTTACACGTACACCAAACAGGATACTAATTCGCCGATAACAGACGTTCAAAATAACGACACGTATATACCGGAGAAACAGAGTTGGACTCGATTCAATTCCCCCCGTAATGACAGTTTCGAATACCAACAGCAAGAATTCTCGACACCTGGTGTCACACATCAAAGCATTAATAGGGAGAATACTGGGTTAAAAAGCAGTAGTAGAGTGAAACGATTTGTACATAAGGGATTAGGACTTGGTCCACCAAAGCGAACGGTCCGTCATTCAAATGAAGGTATCGGCAAACCTGAAGAAGAGGACAACTCATCTAATCATAACAAAAGCTCCAAGATTAGATTTGCAAACGATGATCAAGAAATCCCGGCGAAAGATTACTCATCTAGTTCTGCATCGTCTTCGTCGGCTTCATCATCAAACTCTGAACATTCAATTTCTACTAAGCCCACTGAACATCAACCATCACCCAATGGACAGAAACGAGAAGCATTATCATATTTATCACCTAACATTGCACCACGGTCAACTAGATTCCAAGGTGCCAAAACCCCACCTCCTAAAATGGAGAATCTAATACCCTCGGAAAGGAGTCACAACCACCGGAAACAAAAGAACGTCATAATGGTCAACAACAAGCCATACCAGAAATTAGAAATGATTGGTAGGGGCGGGTCATCTAAAGTGTACAAAGCCCAATCATCCCAGAACAAAGTTTTGGCAATCAAAAAGGTCACCTTCGACGATGTCGACAATTCAGTCATTCAAGGATTCAAAGGAGAAATTGATTTGCTGAATAGACTACGCGATGAAGATAGAGTTGTACGATTGATTGATTATGAAATGTTGGACTCTATCGTCTATGTCGTCATGGAATGCGGGGAAATTGATTTAGCACATGTTTTGGCAGCCCGGTTAAACCAGCCACTGGACATTTCGTTTGTGAGATATTATTCAGTTGAAATGTTGAAATGTGTGGCTGCGGTTCACAAGAACGGAATTGTCCATTCAGATCTTAAACCTGCAAATTTCCTTCTTGTAAAAGGGATGCTGAAAATCATTGATTTTGGCATCGCAAATGTTGTCCCAGAATATACTGCCAACGTTCACAGAGATAACCAAATTGGCACACCTAATTATATGGCACCAGAAGCTTTATTAGATGCCAACGCAAACAACAATAATGGAGGCACTTCGGACCCAACTTTCAAAGTCGGCAGACCTTCAGATGTTTGGAGTATTGGCTGCATTATTTACCAAATGATATATGGAAAACCACCTTATGGGAATTATAGTGGACCGCAAAGAATGCTAGCTATTATGAATCCTAAGGTTCAAATTCAATATCCTAAACAGGGATTGGGACAAGTAAAGGTCCCTAAGGAAGCAATCCAGTGTATAAAAGGATGCCTAGAACGCTCACCGGCGACTCGAGCTACAATTGATCAAACTCTTTGTGGATCTTTCCTAAACCCACAGGCCGTCGATCGCGATTTCATCAAGAACCTGATTGATCACGCTGTTCAATATGGCGTGGGCCGTAACGATTCTGTCAAAGGTAACGAATTGGATTTACTAACTGATGATGTTTGGCGCAAGATTCAAGCCTTAAACATGTAAACTAGCTTATATAATTACATATCTATTAGATACCACCACAATCTTTATTTTTGAGGGGTAGTGGCCCCCATCTAAACATCTCTTTCTCTGCAATCGGGATGTTTCTGTTTCTACAGATCTCTATGAAGTTTTTTTTTTGGGCATCCAACGGTCTTTCCCTCAGCTAATGCTCCACAGTAATGACTTAGAGTAGATGAAAGTCCTTAAAGTGGCATCGGAATCAGGTCTCTTTGAATTTCATAAAGTCTTCTATTTCCAACATAGGACTAAATCTTCCTTCTGTCAGTGGCCTAATCATACGGCTCAGGTACAAAAAAAAGAAAACACTTAACAATGAGGGGGTCAGAAAGTGGAGATTATGTATTGTCTTTTGACATTAACTAAAACGGTTGAAATGCTAATTTGGAAAAAGAAATTAATATAATGGTGGATGAATGACCTTATATCACATTGAGTGTAAACTACTACATCCCCACATAACAAAATGTGAGATGATTACAAATATATCCTTTTATGACCATAAAAATGGAGTTGCAAATAATATCGTAGACCTCATCCTCTCCTTGACTCATTAAACAAGGGAACTTATTGCCGTCGACGAGACTGAAAACTGTCAGATTCGATGCATTTCGATGTTTTGTCGGACTAGAGTTCAGGCGGAAATACTCTGTGATCGGGCAGCCAACCACCCCGGTAAGATCTGATCTACATCCCACGTTAGGAAAAAGGGCCATAGCCGGATCTACATTTTTTTAATTATTCAAATACCACCCTATGACAATTATATTTTATTATATCAGAAACGGTCGTTACTCAGTTCGCAATATCTCAGTAATTCCAATGATCGTTCAAAACTTCTAGTGCCAATATAAAGTGAACGTTCTAGTACTTACATTCGCGGAGAGTTATTTCATCAAGTTCAGGGGGTAAATTCTAAAACAGTAACTGAATCTGCAAACAATTTACCAAATTAGGACCAAAAACTTACCTAAGTGGAAGTCTGACTGGTCTTGGCGCATTCGTTAATGATTGACTTAGAATTTCTCTGAACAGTAAAATCGGACGTCGAAAGGCACAGCTATGATCTACTGTAGAAGGAATCAACTCGATCTTATATAAAGCAGGAGACATCTGGCGATTGGCGTTTCAGTTTAAATTTTCTGATTGATTGTTTTTATCGAACCTTTACCATGAAGGTTTATCTACTTGAAATCGCTCTCCTTCTAGCGGGGTATGCGAGTTGTGACGACGATTTGAGTAAACAAAACAGCCCATACAGATCACGAACTGAGATTCTACCGTCTAGCTTGAATGTTACAAAGAAAGATGACGAGGCTATATCCAAGGATTCTATTTTCGTATCTCCGTGGTCTCCCCACGAACTCAAAAGCGCACAAACTTATTTGGGCCCTCACATTTTTTCTTCTCAAGGAGATCTTCTTTGGACCGGTTATGGGCTAGGAAACTCGATTTCGAATTTCCAACCCTTCACTAGTAAAGGTAAGAGATATATGTCCTTTTTTGAAGGTAACGTAATTGATGTGGGTGTTGGATCCGGCACATACTCCATCATGAACGACCATTATGAAATTGTTCAAAGATTGGGAACGAGCCAAGGATATCTTCATGATTTTCATGAATTCCATGTTGTCAGCGACGACCTGGCAGTATTTTCAACCTATAAATCAGTTCCCTATGACATGAGCGATATTGACGAATTTGATGGCGATGAAGGATGGGTTTTTGAAAATATCGTGACTGAAGTTAACATGACAAATGATGAAGTCACATTTGAATGGAGTTCATTAGATCATGTTGCAGTGACTGACAACAAAGTCACCGTTGATTACAAATCCAGCGGCAAATCCAGTTCCCAGCCATTTGACTACTTCCATTTGAATTCCATCGAAAAAGATGAGCAAGGAAACTACCTTATTTCGGCTAGACATACCTGGTCGGTTTATTATGTCGACGGTAAGACCGGTGAAGTCATTTGGACTTTGGGAAGCAGTGAAGGCGACAGTAATGATTGGGATTTAGATGACGAAGCAGTATTTGCCTACCAACATGACGCCAGATGGGTTGATCCAGAGAGCATTAACAAGGAGAAAGAGGATAACGTGAGATATATGAGTATTTTTGATAACAGTCAAACAGGAGGTGCGTCTGAAGATTTCAGAGATTACTCTCGTGGGATCATCATCAAGCTTGATAATTCGTCAGACGCTACTGATGATTCCACCAAGATTGGAAAGGTTAGTTTGGTTCAAGAATTCAAACTTCCAAGTGGAACCACAGCAAGCAAGTCGCAGGGCAATGTCCAAGTTATGAAGAATGGAAACGCCTTCATTGGTTGGGGTTCTAACCCGATGGTCTCTGAACATAAAGTTTCTGACGGGAGCATTGTGTTCCAAGCTACTCTTAATAAGGGCGAATTTGGCAGCTATAGAGCCTACAAAGCCGATTTCAAGGGATACCCCAATGAACGTCCTGCTATTTCGTCTGTGTACAGCAGTGATGGCGAAAAAACTACCCTCTACATGTCACTGAACGGCGCTACAGATTTGGCCAAATGGAAAATTTATTCTGCGACTTCCGGCTCAAAGAGTTCTCTATTAGAGGAATGCACTCATGGCCCCGAGTTTGAAAAGAAGCAGGACATCGATGGCAAACATGACGATCTTATTGTTGAGGCAATTGACAGTAATGGAGCCAAAATTGGAAGCAAAAATGTTCAAACCTCATCCATGAATGCTATGCCGCTACAGCGACGAGGCGATAATGCCACCAACTCTGCTGCCATTGATAACATAAATTTGACAACCTTGATGACTCTTCTCCTGATTGGCTATGTGGTTTTCCTATAGTAGCATGAGGCACGCGATGGGAAGGGTCCAGCCATTCTGTATTTGCTTTTTCTAGTTTCTTGACCCGACCACCTATAGCATATTATTTATCCACATGAACCTCGTGGCAAATGCATGTTATATGAATTTGAAAGTGATTTAATTTTGTAACTCGCTGATGTAATTACTGTTATAATTTTTCTGAACAAAAATAAAACAAAAATATGAGGCACTATTTTTGTACCATTCATAAAAATTGGCATGTCTTTTCGAATAGTTTATAGGGACAGGTTATTACCGTTTATTTTTCATTCGGAATTGTTCATTGCCCTGAATTATCGTGGGGGAATGTGAATTTCATAGCTGGTGAGGCTTGTCAGGTGAGATTAAGTTCAACGGTTTTGAGAGAGGGCCCCACAACAAACGATCCCAAATTAGTTAATCATCTGCACGAATATGCAAGATTAGGAAGTCTAAACTAGTCGACAATGATCACATTAAAAAATGTAGGGTGCATGCCGCATATATAAGTGAAACTGAAGGTCAGCTATATAAGAGGCAAGAAAATGGCTCAATCCTACCCGTCTCAAGCTGTAATCATGGTACTTGCAACGTTTTGGAATAAAGAGGGTTGTATGCGAGATTATTGGAGAGATTCCAATCTCAATTATGGGGGAGGAGGGGGAGCTATCAGCAAGACTGATAACACTCTGAAGGAAATTAGAAGCAAGACTATGGCCAGAAACTATTTGAAGACCATTTATCATCATCCTAAGCTGAAGTTTGAACCCCCCTGTTCTGAGCCGGTTAATGAATTTTGGCAAAACCTGAAACGGTTTGTCCGGGAACCTGATGAGCTACTGCAGGTTTTGAATCTGTTAAATAACAAAGCCCTCACATTGGGTCTTCTGAACCAAACATTGAAGAACAGGCAAGCTTTATTGGAGACTTACAAACCTTGCACAGTGCCAACTTCACAACTGCTTGAGGAATTGAGAACGTTGTTTATTGACGAAACATGCCAATATCAACCTGCTTTCCCATACAATGCGCCACCCAAAATTTTGGAATGGGAGCGACAGTTGTGTGATCGTCTCAGGCTATCCGACGAAAATGTTTGGCGCCTAGACACCGAGCGGGTGTGGGCGCTAGCGGAAGTATACTTTCTACTGAGCAACAAGAACCCCAAGGTTTCCAAACACAAACAGGAGGATCTCGACTTTCTCTGCATCAACATCAACAAATCTCCGGTGGGGTCACTTTCCTTGGACGAGTTTTTTGACAAGGTCCACGAAATCTTTTCAGTAGATCCCTCCAAGTATATTGATCAATAGCTATTTATTATGTTACTAACCGTGAGACACAAATATATTAATTTGGGGTGGATCATTCAATTGATAATTGTATTCTATGCCACAAAACTTGGAACAACAGCGCAGAAATGAAGTATTCGTGATACAATGGTACCAACATTGTAATAGCTTACCATTTTTCTTCTGGGTTCTTTTTATATTCCACATAATCATCCCAATTGAAGACGGAGAGTTCAGTTTCGTTTTCGATGCCACATTCAAGAAGGGTCTTGCTACCGTCCTTCAACACCAATTGATCATCATCTTCCATGTTGATAACTAAATTCATGGTCTTAGAACCATGAGCCTTGGTATAAACCTTAATTGAATCTTCCAAATGTTAGCAACCAGCAGCTATTAAAGGGAGTACTAGGGTCGATCAGACTTACCTAATTGGACTGTTCTGAATGCTCTAAAGGCTGATTGTGATTTTACGACTAGATCTGTCAGCACCATGAACAACATAGCTAATACATCCAATATACGTACCATTCTTAATCAACTCCAAAAGATCAGACACTGTGGTCTTTGTCAAGTCAAGGTCATGGAATACATGGTTCTTGACATTACGGTAAGGGAACGACTTGATCACTCGAACAGTGATAATAGCAAGGCTATCTAATAAACAAGTTAGCCTGTGGATTATATTCCTTACGCTATTTCCTACTTACTAGGACGCACAGTCGACGTCAATGGCTCGAATTCTGACATTTTTAATGAAGCTATAAATTTTCAGGTCGTTCTGTAAAGGCAGAAGAGAGAGGAGGGGAAGAAAAAAAAAAAAAAATTCGCGTATCAATCGCGCATCATTTTATCTGAAGTAAGGGGACTTTCGAAAGCGCCTATAACCATTAGCTGCAGGGCTTATGAGGTGCAATAGACTTGAAATAAAGGCAAAATCCAGATTAATGCAGTCAGTAAAGTCGGTAGAATCAATTGGGTCACAACCTTAACTTTTGTGGCTTGAACAGAAGAATTTCACATTTCCGTGCAATGCTGAGGTAAGCCTAATGATAAGCAACGGCGCTTAGTTTTCTAAATGGTTTCCATGATAAAAGACAAAGGGAGCGTTATACACATTCATATAATTGCGTCCGTTACTGACTTTAATTATCGTGTGATGATCCGATGTTTATTGGATCGCATAGGTTATACAAGTCACAGTATTATATTCCACTACTAACAATTCTAAAATATTGTTAAGATTCCTACTTTTATCGTCTCCATTTCAACGTGAATTTGTTGACATGTGAACCCAAGAATTGAATCTCAATGGAATAGCTATATATGCGCCCGGGGGAGCAAATTCAACCCTGTCATCTTATCGGTTCTAGTAGCCGTGGAGAATATTTTCAGCATCCTTTTCTTTTTCTGACCAAGAAAACGTCGCGTTAGTTGCAATCTGTTTAGCGGGCTTCTACTTCTAACCAACTGTCTGATAGTCAGAAGACCCGTTACGCAAATCCCAGCGGCTCAATTGCATTTTTTAGTACTAAACTCAATGTACCTCTATGCATCATGCAGTTTTATTAGACTGGATCAAATTATGTGCGAGTTTGAGAGAGTGAAAATGGCGTAGGTGCAATTTACACACACCTCTTAGCATATTGCAAGCCCTTTTTATCCGTAAAATAACGACCGGAAACATCTATACTGTAAGAACATAATGAATTTAGGAAGGAGTTCCTGATACGCGCAAAGGCGAAGAATAAAATGTCTTGAACAAGTGTGTTGGATGTCCGTCGGGGTGTTCGGTCTTGTTGCAGGTTTCACTAAAAAAAACATCACCAGAAAGATTGGGTAAATAAAAAACACAAGCAAGTGAAATAATATTTGCACTGGAACGAAGGGAAACCAGGTTGTACCATATTTTATTATTTGTCAGTATTATTTCTCCTTGTTTGGAACAGTTTGTTGCTTGAACCGCTCATTTTTTCCATCTCTTTCTAAAAACACTTTGGTAGGCTCAAATGACCACCGTTTCTGCCCCAAACCATAGCCTTAAAAACAAGACGAGTAATGGACAACTTCCTGCCTGGGTTGCCACTCAACAAAAGGCTTTTTTGAGATGGGCGAATACTTATTATGAATCCAATGATCTGGATCCATTAGTAGATTTAAGAGAAGATCTTGCAGATGGAGTCAAATTGATCCAGCTATTGGAAATCATCGGCAATGAACCTCTGGGAAGATATTATAAAAGTCCGAAGCTGAGAGTGCAAAAGGCTGAAAATGTAAATACCGCATTAGATTTTATCAAGCATCGTGGCATCCTGCTGTACAATATTGGTGCAGAAGACATCATAGATGGCAATCTCAAGTTAATTCTGGGATTGCTGTGGATCCTGGTTTTAAGATTTACGATTTCGGAGATTAATGAAGAAGGATTGAGTGCGAAAGAAGGTTTATTACTGTGGTGTCAGAGAAAAACAGCCGGATATAAGGGAGTGGATATTAAGGATTTTTCCAGTTCGTGGGCAGATGGACGGGCATTTTGTGCACTAATCGACAGGCATCGCCCGGATTTATTAGATTACGAAGACCTTGATCTGAATGATGCAAAGGGTAACACCTCATTGGCATTTTCTATTGCGGCAGAGGAGGTTGGAATTCCCCAACTTTTAGATGTTGAAGATGTGTGTGACGTTACAAAGCCAGATGAGAGATCGGTAATGACCTATGTGGCCTATTGGTTCCATGCATTTTCAGCATTGGACAAGATTGAGACGGCTGGTAGAAGATTGGAAAAGTTTGTTGAAGTCACACACTCGGCAATTTCCATGCAACATGGATTCGAAAAGAGAATGAAGGACCTCTTACAGGCCATAGAAAAGATTCAACAAGACTGGAAAAATGCACAATTCACTGGCACATATACGGATGCCAAGGATCAGAGTCGGCGTTTTGTAAATTATAAAAACTCAACTAAGCGAGAATGGGTTACTGAAAAAGCAGAACTGGCTTCTCTTCTAGGTAACATTCGAACTAAGCTGGCCACATATGGCCTTAAAGAATATGACCCTCCAAATGGGTTGAGACTTATTGATCTGGAAAATGCCTGGACGGGATTAGTAAAATCTGAAGCAGAGAGATCGAAGAATATTAACAACAATATGAGAGATATCAAAGAGTCGTTACGGAAAAAGTTCGCAAATACCGCAAATGAATTTGCCTTGTCATTAAATACAGCCTCAGTTCAGATCAGCGAGTTAGATGGTGAATTGGAAAAGCAGCTAGAAGGCATCACCTCATTAAGCGAACAATTGAAGCCACTGGAAGACATGATCAAGGAATTGAAAAAACTCAACGATAAATGTGTAGAAGCAAATGTGGAAGAAAATGACTATACCGTATACTCATGCGATGAATTAGAATATGAATTGGGCTTGGCTAAGCAATCTGTGGTTAAAAAATTGGCCTTTATAGAGAACCAGATTGTTGCACGAAGCATGACTAACTTGACCCCAATTCAATTAGAAGAGTTTGAATCAGTGTTCAGATATTTTGACAAGGGGCAAAGAAACCAACTGTGTGAATCAGAATTCTCAGGGGCATTAGCAAGTCTTGGTCTGGTTTATTCAGAAGACGAAATGCATCAGGTCTTCGAAGCTGCCAGTGGCAACAACAATGCAGTTTCATTCGAACAATTTATCAACTTTATGGTTGAGGTCACTGAAGATCAACAGACAGCCGAACAAATATTCCAATCCTTTGCTGATATTGCAAATGGTAAAGATTATGTGACGGAGTTAGATTTACAAAACTCTCTAGTTCCAGATTCAATGATCGACCAACTCAAGGAAACAATGCCTCTTTCCGCTAACGGCGACGGCATGGACTATGTCACTTATATGGCCCAATTGACTGGTATCAATGGAGATCATTAAGTAGTGATAAGTATATCTATACTATAAATATATTTTGATTACCCAGATTCTCGGCCACACTTTGATAATGCAGTATCTTTCTACTCCTGAAAGACACATATATATAAGATTGGAGTTTTAGAAATGAAATATTGTTAAAAGTTTGTACGATTTATTAAGTCGACTATTTATGTATTGCGCTGAAATTTATTCCTGAAGCACTTCAAGATATAGTGCAAAGGTTTGGGCGGAAGCCTAAACAGTCAGAACATATGAACGTTTGTTCGTTCTAATCATTTTAATAAAGCTACTCACCTTTAGTAGAATTGTTGATTGGATTGTACTTTTGTGCGTTGATGTTCTTCATTGTTCTATTGTGGGTTTGTTAATGGTCATTCTGGAAAATCGATCTCATTTATAGCAAAAGTTTGTTAAAATTTCTCTTCCCGATTTGGATTGGATAACGGGGCCCACATCTGCAATACGCACTTATTCGTTTAGATACAAGATGGAGTTTTAGTTATAATAGTGCATGGGTTAGAGGTGCTCATTATTTAACCTCAAATAGGAAACCCGAAAGATGTATAATAATTTGGCACTATGTTTCACAGTTGACCAGTTTAAATTTTAACATCTTTAGATATTATAGACTAGCTAATTCAATTGTTTTTCTCAATTCGGAAGGTAGATTCTGTCGTTTTGTGAAAAAACAAACGGTTCACTTTTCACCTCCTAATCTGAAAAATATTAACTGATATTTGACACATAAGACTATCAATATATTTCTTCAGCTATACTAATTGCATAATTAGTTAAAAAGTTCGTTTAATTATTCTCAGTCTACACACTTAACTAAGATACGGACTGGATAACTGCTCATTCTCCGATTTGAGTGGTATATCCAAACCAATTCACTTATCACATTCAATGAAATATTATGAAAATTATTGTAGATCAATTAACCGTATTCTTGTAAAGTTTTTTTTGAAGCTTTTCCTAAAAAGTTTGGGAATTATTGTCAGATCATTGGTGGTTGGCCTTTTTACCGTTTTTAGCTGCGCCAATCATTTCCCAATCGATGGAGGACAATGCTTCAAATCTATCAGGGGTTATATACCAATCCCGTATTTACGTAGTTTAGTTTCAGAATTTATTTCCCGAATTGTCAAAAACAAGGCCTCAATCCTCCTCAAAACCTCTGGGCCATTGTATAACCCAAATTGGGAAGACTAATGACGATCATAGGATACATTCCCATGGAGTACTATAAAAGAGATTGGATTTCTGAAATATCTTTCCGTACCAAGAAGACAACCAAATCACTCAATCAAAATGAACAATATCAACGCTCAAAAGTACAATCCAATCAACAACTCCACCAAGGGTAAGTGTAGAAATTCCACATAATTGGCATGCTCTGACCATCAATTCTAGGTTTCCGTCCAAATCTTTGTACAATTTCCTAAATGGAAAAGTGATGTAGTATTACGCAATCTTTTTTTCTTTTATATATCTCTCTTTATGTCGACTCAATACAATTCTTTCTAAACCACTAAAAGATGTTTCAGAATGCTTAACCTTATCTCGTGCGGCTTTTATTGCCGTGTTCCATTTATTTGCCTTGAGCAACTATTCAAAAAAAAATTTGAATAAAAAATGATAACTACTCTCTTCATTTGATGGAATTGGAGACAGTATATAGACTAGTTGTGTGTTGTCCAGTTCATGTGTCTTCACAATCTAATTGTGACGTTCATATTCTATATGTTGGTTACATGTCTTTTACACATGCACAAAACACCAGAGAAACGTAAGGAAAACTAATTCACAGCTGTGAGTAAATTAAAACCAGAAGGTCCGATAAAATTATTTCCAAAAGTTCATTTCATAGGACATAGCGGAAATTACTGTCCTGCTTGTCAGAAATATCGTGCTCAAAATCCGAATCAACCGCTGGTCGATGGACACCATACTTTAAATCGCGCCTCTGATTTTCCTGGTAGAGGTGTGTTCTCGAAAGCAAAGATATTACCAAGCAAAATACAGTGAACGAAAGGTTAGCAATTAATCCTATATTAAACTTTGGTCCTGGAGAAGCTCCGAACACAACTGTTCCAATAACAGCACCCAATTCTTGTGCCATTGAGACAAATGAACTGCATAAAAACTTTTTAGTATTGCCAGAGATGTTGGAGCTGACTAAAGAATACCCTAACGATGATGCACCTACCGCAGCTGAAGACAGAATGAGCCCGATGTACCTAATGATTGAATTGGTAGATAGCCAAGAGAGCAGAGAACCACCTATCCCAAGAACCAGCAATCCATAGATTGCATAATACCTAGAACCTTTGAAATAGTTGTCAACTGCCGCACTTAATATTGTGCTTATTAGAGCAGTGGCGCCTAATGGGATGGTCATCAAAAGGGAAGAAACTTTTTCATACCCCAAACTGTGAATGATTATCACTTGAAAGGAGCTAATTGCGTTGATGGGTGCGTTTACTGAACACATATAGAAAATATAGAACCAAAAATTTTCATCAAGGACCGTTTCTTTTACCTGTTTCCATTGGAATTTGGTTCCTCTACAATTCGTAGAATCCCTCTTTAATCTGTCAATTGCAATCTGCTTCTCTCTAGTCGATAAGTACTTAGCTGAAATTGGATCGTCGGGCAAGAGCATGAGGAGGACAAAACTCCATACTACATTGAAACCGGCAACAACATAAAACATATGCTTCCAGGTCGCCAACGGGCCCCTTATCTTTGACGTAAACCATCCTACCATCGGAGCAACTATGGCACTTGCGCCGTATGCTGCATACCACGAAGCTGTTCTTAACGCTTGTTCCTGTCTGATCCACCAATAGGTGACATAAACTGTGAGAATTGGTTGAAGTGCCGATTGGAAAATACCAAGGAAAAATCTATTCACCAAAACGTCTCTGTAGCTTGAACACGAAGGAATGGTCAGTCCAATGACAGATATGAGAATGGAAGCAATAGCTACAACTTTCCCAGCTGGAAATTTTTGAGTTATGATACCCCAGGGATAAGACCCAATAATACAGCCAACTGATGTGATCATTGCTGCATTGGAAAAATGGGAATCATCAGTTATCGGCTGATTATCTGAGTCATAGCCGACCACCTTCACCAAGTCCAGATCCTCCATTAAACCGAAGAGGGTAGATGACTGAAAAGTAGCCTCATCTAGAAGATCTAGGCTGTTCGCAATCACCATTAATGGAATTATCCATAGGTCTAATTTCCGAACCAATTTCTCCTCTTCACATTTTGAATAATTTGTGGTTTCTTCAGTTGTCTTGTCCGAATCAGTGGAGGACCCATGTGATACTGGCTCTTTATTATGGACTTCATCGCAAATTTTTGGCATATCTATTTAAGGTAATCGCTGTTAACAGAGGATCAGAGACGATGTAATTTACTCATGGTACGCAATATTAACGAGCTTGCTGGGCTTAAGGTTTCATCAAAGCATAAAGCTCTTTCTGAATGAGATGCTCAGGATCAGGATTATTAAGTTCAAAATCCGAATTAAGATTTATTCACATTTTTTCAAAATATATTGATACATTGGTAGGAAGATAAGATAGATCTGGAGTGTGAAATGAATTTTAATGGAAGGGTAAAAATTCAGAATAGGGGATTGGAACTATACTATTCTTAAAAAAAACTCGCGGTTATATATATATTTAATTCTACACGTATGCTAGTAACGGCCTTATCTAGGACCAAGCTTAGAGAGAACACGGGCACCCTGTTCTTCCCATTCTGCTTTTGTGATCCACATTTGCTCCTTATCGGCCATAATATTAGCTAAGACAGCACCACCCAAGAAGACCATGTGTCTTCTTCTTGGCGGATCTTCGATACGGACCTTAAATTTGTCCAATCTTTCTGGGTTGCCATTGAGAACCCTAGTGAGCCATAATTGCTTCAATTCCTTTTCCAATCGACTTGGAAGACCTGGATACATACTGGAACCACCTGAGAGAACAATTGCCTTGTATAAGGAAGATCTGACATCAACATCAGCCTGCTGAATGGTGTTGAACAAATATTCAGCCATACCGGGTTGTTCACAGTCGACCAAGTGAGGTTGGAATAAACATTCTGGAGCCTGGAATCGTTCAGGTCCAATGTTAATAACTCTGCCATCTGGAAGTTCATACTTTTGCATCAACACAGTAGTTTCTTCAGAAAGTTTGGTGTCATAATCTAAATCGTAACTGACATAACAGAACTTTTCTTTAATCTTTCGGACTGTTTCAAAATCTGCTGTACGGTTAAAGGCGTAACCTCGTCTTAATAACAAATTGATCAATTGCCGGGTCACGTCACGTCCTGCGATATCTAGTCTTCGGGTGAGATGGTTCAGAACGGTGGATTCATAAACTGGAACAATGTGGGTTACACCATCACCAGAGTCAACAACAACACCAGATGATAACCCTTGTGCATAAAGTGCTAAAACTGCTTGGACGGCAACGTACACACCGTTAAATCCGTATTGTTCAAACATGGTACCGACCATTCGTTCTCTGTTAGCCAACGGATTCAATGGAGGTTCGGTTAACAGAATCTTCTTATCTCGAGGGTCAATCTGCATTCTGTCATAAAAAGCATAGTTCCACAAATGTCCCATATCTTCCCAGTTCTTGATAATACCATTCTCCATTGGATAGGACACTTGGAGTGCAGTTCTAACAGATTCTGCATCGTCACCACACATAATGTCTCGAACAATCTGGTCA
This sequence comes from Blastobotrys serpentis, assembly GCA_003705695.2. Lineage (NCBI taxonomy): Eukaryota > Fungi > Ascomycota > Dipodascomycetes > Dipodascales > Trichomonascaceae > Blastobotrys > Blastobotrys serpentis. Next base: position 225,004 of record PPJG02000010.1, on the reverse strand, counting down.
CCAGTTCTTTCTTCTGCTCGTAGAATTGGGCGACCTACAATCGAGGGAAATGTGTGGTCAGGGAAGTTAGTACCTCCCCGTCCAATCTTGACAAAACCAGTACCTTGGTCGAGGACTACATGGATATTTCAGTTAGTTGCTGATCTATGTCGATTTATTATGTCTATGCTGAGGTCGTGTGTCTTACCAATCGGTTGTTCTGCCATTTTTTTTGTCTCCTTATAAATATCAAGTATATCTTGGACGCTCTATTATTCCCCGACTTTGTTGATGGGTGATGCTGTGTTGGCGGTGTTTCTGTCTGGCATAATTGCAAAAACAGTTGGGATGCTTATGTGGGTGGTGCGGCTCAACGAAAAAATCGAAAATTAATAACGGCTTGGAGATTCGAACATAATAGTAGAAATTGAACTGTGCTCGGAAGTACGGTCTGGTTCAAAAATAAAATTGGTAAAATCTTGATCTAGAAAACATCCAAGCAACCCGGGTTGTCGGGTGATAATTGAGTGGTTATTACCGCGTCAACTATATTGCCAGATATCTTCTCGACATGTGTCTGAATAATAGTTGTCTTGGGAAAAGCATTTACCTCGTATTAACCAGTTTGGAGTGTTGGATAAGTGTATTTTTTTTGCTTCATGTACAGAATCTATATTAGTAAAACTGGTCCTTCTTTCTTTCTTTCTTTTTTTTTTATTTACATACTCTGATGGTTATTTCTTACCAACCTCAATGATAACATCTTCATCATCGATACTGTCGGAAGAGGTTGCATCAAATTCAAAGTCAATTGGCCTTGGACCAAGCGACTGTAGCTCAATTCTCATTTTCGCTTTCTTGATCGCTGAGTCATGATATGTCGTGACAATGACGTTTGCAATTCTCTGACCCTCATTGACGTCGAGCAGCCCGTATGAACTGATTTCCATTTCCTCCTGGAAACCCCGAGTGGATGACTTGAAATCCTGGTGAATGCTTTCCACTTGAGTGAATTTTAATTGATCAAAGTTCTCACCACTGAAGCCATAACCGAGGGTTCCGGCAACCCCATTCTCATTATTCATTAGTGCTTTCATAATTCTATTTCGAGCCCTTTCCGGGATAGAGCCCGATCGTAGTGCGCCGAACAAGTCTTCGGCAGGATCAAATGTCAAATGGTTGGCCCCCATTTTGGACCATCGTTCGTCGTATAATGCCTTTTGGATCTGTCTGAGCTTTCGTCCATACCACCATACGCCTAGCAGTAATGGAGGAGTGATAATAATTAGCAACGGAGTGGCCACAAAGAAGATGACTGCAGCAGTCCCTGCCATAATACCGAACGACTTGATAGGGGCAGGAATCCAATTGAGTAGTTTTGACATTGGTCCCGGGTTCTTGTTATAAACCTCGAACGGACCAAATGGTCGGTACCAATTGAAGCCCGGTGGCGGACGATTACCGCCAAATGGAGTAAAGAATGTCCGTCTTGCAAGGAGAAGTGAAGAAGGTAAAATAGCGGGTCCCGAACATCTCAAATGCGATAAAGCTAGACCTCTTCCTTCCTGAGGTCTAATCTGCGTTTGATTTAACCGTCGTAGCAGCATTGTATTGTGAGAGAGGAATCATGTCGGGGGAATCTCCGATGAAAATTCACCTCTCCACACAACTCCGCAAGTATGTGATGTTTCTCAGGGGTACACACCTCAAAGCTACCATTAAGAATTGAATCGTTTTTTAACAGGTTTCATGTTTTTATGTATGAATTAGTTGCCATATACGATAAAGGAGAAGGGAGATAGCCGGAACATGTTTTCAAATTTGGCGGTTTTTTTATTTCATTTTTCCAACATCGAGTTATTATACAACGAGCCATTAGAGCACCTGGGTGCGCCTTGGCAAATTGATCCATTACTTCGAATGACCGTTGCTTTTCAGCTCCGAATTCCTCTTCGTTTTGGTTATCTTCACTAAGTCCAGGATAAGTAAGCTCTAGCTTTTCCCCTACCCCTTGTTCATTCTTACTCCATTGATCGCTTATGTTTTCTGTAGAGTTGTATGCTGGTCCTCCCCTAGTAGCTGCCACCAGCAGCCAGTTGATAGAACAGAGCAGTTTCAAGAAATACTTTAAACACTTAAAAGGTAAAATCAAGATAGCCTGAATATTTTGAATTGCAATTCCAAAATTTTGCCATTGAATGTCTTCCCTTATGACTTTAGATCCATATATCATATTTGTATCGCGGTGTTTAACAAAGGTGTCTATCAGTTTCACAGCGACCAAGCCAACAATGGGATTCAGAATACACACACCAAGGGTACTGAGGATTGTGTTCAGCGTTAAGGAAGTTCCTACTAATACAATATAGTAATAAAAAGGGACCAGAGCAAGGATATCAAAAGTCAATGTTATCAGCAAAGTGCGTAACAAGCCAGATCTTATCATAGCAATATAAAATAGAGAATAGCTAGTGTAAAGAATTTCTCTAGCAATTAAGCTGAAAAATACTTGTCAAATATCGTCCTCTTTAATGCTATTTAACTTTCTAGGATATTGAAGCTCAAATTAACCTTTCTCATTATATTATCCGTTGTATTGCACGGCTGTGTCGAAGCTTAAAAAAATTAATGCCTATCAGTGCGGCGCATCAAGATTTCAGCTTTCAACGATTTTCCAGTTCCACATATACGAAGCGGAGATGGCAAGAAGAAAGGTAGAAGAAATATCTGATGAAGAGTATCAAGATGAAAATTTTGAATTAGAGAGTGGGGGAGAAAATGGGTCGGAAGAAACTGAGGAAGAAGAATTAATACCAATGACCAGTAGCCGTAGTCGTGGCAAACGAAAGAGTCCCGAGGGGACGCGAGTTGAATCTTCATTGAAAAAAGCTAAAAAAGAATTTGATGATGGCGATGATATTGGCGAATATATTGACACGTCAATGAAACCACAATCATTAGAATTCCTTGAAAACATTACGGTGAACAACGATCGTGATTGGTTCTATCTTCATAAAGACGAATATCAACGCTCACGAAAGGATTTTGAATCATTTACGCTCTCAGTATTAGACACATTAAGAGTATATGATCACGAGCTACCAAAGTTCAAGCCAAATGACGTTTGTTTTAGACTGCATCGAGATATCAGATTTAGCAACGACAAAACACCTTACAAAACGCATTATTCCGCGGTATTTTCACGTACAGGGAAGAAGGGTCCATATGCAGGTTATTATCTTGTAATACGTTCCAATTATTGCAGAATCGGGGCAGGATATTTTCCGTTTGGAGATAGAGACACTTCCCCACGAAAGTTTGAACGACTACGAAACGAAATATCTGAAGATTCATCTCGATTCAAAAGCAGAATCTGCAAAATACATCGAAATACTGGCGAGAATCTATACAACTCTAAATGGACAGATACAGACGGAGTTATAGATGAATTTATCGGGCATAACGAAGAGAATTCCCTGAAACGTTGTCCAAATGGGTTTGACAAAAATCATCCGGATGTTAAATTGTTCATGCTGAAAAGCTTTATAATTTCAAGAAACGTCGACTTGGAAACTCTATTCAAGCTAAACAGCTCGGAAATCATCGGTAAAATGATGGCAGAGCTGACTCCTTGGGTTCATTATCTAAATAGAAGATTAGGTGATAACCAGAACTAGTTTAAAATAGTAATAGTAATAATAATAATAAACGAATCTGCATGGCATTTATTATCAAGTTAGCATATTACATATATCAGTTAGTACTAGGGAATGGTGGTGGAAGAATAGCAAAGGTCAGATAAGAAGTGTGACTTTTGAGTTCTGACTCAACTCTTGAAACATCTCTCCATTCATATCGCGAATCACCTTCTTTTATTTTAAACCCTTTTCCCCAAGGATTATAACCCTTCTTACCAACATGAGGAGGTGGAGTAGGGGTCTGTTGGTCAGTGGTTTCATCATCTTCTCTTTCCCGCTTAATGCCAGCTTTAGCATCTTCAATACGTTGGTTCCTTTTTTCAAGACCTTCATCCCTTCGTCGTTTCACATCTCTTAATCTTTCAGCGGCTTCATCCACTGATTTTACCATTGCCTTTCTACTTTCCCATTTTGCTGCGTTGGTCTCAACCATTTCAATGCGCTGGAATCCTTCCTTCCTCAAAGCTTCGACCGTCTTGGTCACTTGTTCAATGCAAGGTGAAAAGCAACAAATGCTAATTGCCTGTTTTCTGGTCACAACCTTCAATACATGCTCAATTGCCACCCACGGTGACGGTAAATCCAAAAATACAGCTGTGGCTCCCACAGTTTCATTCTCAACTTGAAATCCATCTAGGCAGACGTCTCTATGGTTAATGGTGACAATATCGCCCAAACCATGCTCCTCAATTTCCTTCTTAGCTTCGTGGAATCGTGGTTCATGGAATTCAAATGTAAATACCTTTCCTTTCTTGCCAACAGTTCGTGCAAAAGCATGTGTGAAGCTACCCGAACCGGTACCTGCTTCAACTACCCGTGAACCTGGTCTGACCTTTAGTCGCTGAACAATATAACTGGAGTCAGGTGTGTAGACAATTTGAGTCCTATGTGGTAAAGATAAAGTCCATAATTCTGGTGTTGGTGCAATCAAATGGATAAACCCTTGATTGCTTTTACTAGGAAGTTGGGTTCCGAACTTTGTTCCTATCATATCATTATGTGGGAAAGCTCCATACCTTGTGTTTAAAACTTCATCCTTTGTAACGGTGATCGGCTTGATATTAGTTCTGGTCATCCATGCCAAAACTAAATCTCCTTCTTTGATTGTATCATTGTATTCTATGAATGACATTGCTCAGAATTGTTTGAGGTTCTCGAAATGTTCAATATCTAACGTACAAAAAAAAAAAAAAAAAAAAAAAAAAAGGAAAAATTCAAATTGTAAAATTGAAAATTCACGTGACCATATTCACGTGACCAGTTTGAATTTGATTTGGTTGAAATTCTAGGAAGTTCAAACTTTTGTACATTGATATTTTTAACCAATAACTTTATACTATAAATAAGGTGAAAAAAAAAGAGACATATTTCACTTCAATTGCCTTCTTAGTCGTTCTTTGAACGATATGATTGATCTGGTGTGGAATTTAACGAAATTGAAATCAAAACCAAATTTTTGTTCGTTTTCAGTTCAATCACACATGACAAACAACAAATTATTGATACCATAGCTGTTAATTATTATCAATAATATTTATTTATGAGCAGATCATAATTACATAACCACCCATTTCATTTGAATTGTCAATAATCTGATCTGATATATCAATGTTATATATACAGCAGTACTAATAAATTTCAAATTACCCTACCTTAACGGAAAAAAATTTTCCGGGTCGACTATGCCAAAAGATAATGAAAAAGTGAAGGATAACCGTTTTCCTTCAATCAACAGTCGGATTTTGAAACGCCAATGCCGTCGATATCTGAGCCATTCACACTAACCGAACTGCCTCAACGCAGTAGTAAGCATGAAGGAGAGAAGCGGGTGACATTGAGACAAAAGGACCAAAAAACAATTGTAGGTATCTCTAGCAGTTGTATTGCTAGTTACAACCTTCGACCAACACCTCAGTTGTCCTGGTCCCATTCTATTTCACCTGTTACTGCTATTACAAGTATATATGAAAATGGTGGAGTTTTGTATTATGCATCATTCGAACGCAAAAAGTATTTCATTAATAAAGTGTCTACTGACGGACAAGCGGAATCAAACAATAAGTCCATTGAGGTTCCAACGGAAGTGTGTGGGATCACCACTTCGCAAGATGGAAAATACATATACACATTATCTAAGAATTCAGGAGTTAAGTGCTATGATGGTGAGTTAAACGACAGGTCAGAACTGTGGGCATCTAAAGTGAAGGCCTCGAGAACTGTGATTTACAACACCTTCATTCCAGCAGAACAAGCTGAAGAAGATGAAGAAGCAGAAGGGCCACTGGATGGATCTGTCTTGTCTGTGTCATCCAGAGATGTTGGTCGAAAGGCAGTTTACGAAATCAGAGTGGTTGGTTTAAACGGAGCCAAATCACAGGAAATCTTGACCAAGGAGATTGAGATCAAGGATGCCGAATTCAAAACCGGCGTTTTTGGTTATAGTGATGGATTGTTGTATCGATATATTCCTGGGTCACACACAATTCAAGTTTACTCGTTATTAGATCTTAACTTGATCACGACCATGGCGTTGAATCCTGAAAAAGAAGCCGATCCTCACGGACATTCCTTAATAGCTATTGGCAATGGCAAGCTGTTAATTTCCACTGGCTATGTTGTGTTGCTCGTTGACACAAAGTACCATTCCATTTTGGACGAACAGGAATTGACTGACCATTTTGAATTAATATCATATGACCAAAGCTCCAGAGTTGTTCTAGGGTTATCTACCAGAATGGATAAGACTAAAAAGGCCTCTGTCGTTGGTCTCAGTGTTGACAGTGGAAAGGGAACTCTTCTGGAGTCATTAGGTAGAGGGGTTGAGCCAGCAGACAGAAGGTGGGACTTGGGATTATCGGATGTGTTGATCAAGAAGAACTACAACCTCAAAGACTACAATTCAGTTTTAAAAGATATCATTACAACATCCCAAACACTCACTGGGGAAGTTCTTGATGCATTAGAAACAGCCAAGGAAAAAGGAGATGTGAAAGAGTTTGGCTATAAGCTGGTAAAGTATTTAAAGGGAACCGAATGGGACGAAATAACCAGTACTGAAAACAAGGAAGATGATAAGGGTGAAGATAATGCATATGTATATGAAGCCGAGAATGATAGAGAGGTGGATAAGGATTTTATATCTGAAGCCGTGATGATGATCTTTGAAGAAAGTGATTCTGAAAAAGGAAAGGTATCTTTATCCAGTAAATTCGTCCCAGAAGATGCTTTGATTTACTTATTAACTCATCCATTATTTCCAACACCAGAACTTTATGGTCTATTAGATGCACTTCTACCATATCCCCGATTATTCAGACAGGCGGTTGTGACGGCTCCAACTCTGGAATGTTCGGAATTGGTGAGAATGTTGTCCCAGCCAGATGATGAGATCTTCAAGGATATTGTTACGAGAATTGTTGAAGAATTCGGTCAAGAGACTATCAGCGAAGCTATCAAACTAGAATTCGGAAAGGGCAATGTTAAAGACACCACCCGAGTTGTCAATTGTGTTAAACGTTTGGTTAGACTTAACATTGGCTGGACTATCGTATCTTGTTTCTTGGATGCTGGGGGGCTGTTCGCATGGGATCAAAACATGGTGGCTGATCTTTCCACTGATGTCAATGACCAAGTTGATGCATTGGAAATGAACACTGAGACCTTGTCCTTGATCGACGAAGTTTTAAGGAAGTTTAACCCTGAGAAGGATGCTGCACAAGTTGGCAAGACTTCCAAACGGGAACTTAAGAAACTCAGCAAGAAGCAATCTAAGAAGCAGGGCCAACCTGACATTGTCACAGCTGAACATCGGGACCAAATGAAAGGTATGCTGGAATTGGGCAATGCCGACAAAAAATCGACTAACCAGAGCACCACTAAGGAAGAAAGAAAACGGGCGCTCCTCCGCCATGCTAATAGCATTTCTAAACGGGTGCCTCAATACACTGTTGAAAAGCTTGTTTTATAGACCACATAATATAATTTTATTACCAGATGCAGTCACTACTTGCGGGGGTCATTCTATTATGACAGTAAATTGTAGCGGTATTAATTAATTAATATTTAGATTTTATACAAATCAGCGAACTGTCGTGGTCTCGTTATCCTCGTCATCGTCGTCATCTTCTTCCTCTGCAATGTTTTCTTCTTGAATTTCTCTCCAACTTGCATATGCCAACAGCACAAAGGCAGCGATGATGAGGACACCACCAATCAGATCTGTTCCAGAAATTTCTGAACCAAACAACAAGAAGTCTACTAAGGGAACCAAAAAGGTTGTCAAAAGAGCTGCAACAGAAGAGAGCACTGGGTTGGTCAAAGAAACGAGAATCAAAAATGAGGACGAAAATCCTACATTTCCTAGTAATGAAAGGAATAAGATGAATCCTTCATAAGCGGTGGGCAATTCAAACTTTTCCCAGCCGACAACATGCAAAATTGGCAGAGAGATCCATAAAATGGACATTGTGCAAAGACCAAGTGTGGACCCAACAATATTGGCAAATGCAATTTGCTTCTTTGGTGGCACACTGATTGGAGGACTTGCCAATCGCTTATAGAGCACCTCATACAATCCGTATAGGATGGCGCCAACGCCAACAATCATATTTCCGGTGACTCTCCATGGGTAGACCGAATGGTCTTGTTGCGAATTAGATCCCGCATATGCAACAACGATGACACCGATAATCGAAAGCAGCACAGCGAACGCTTTATCCCATCTGAATGGTTCCTTTAGCAATGGGACGGAGAAGGCGTATGCGAAGAAGGCTGAGCAGTTGTAGATGGCTGTCAAATCGTTAGGTGTGGTTAAGTTAACCGCAATGTACCACGAGCTGCCAGCGATGTTCAGGGCAACACATAGCAGCAGCGAAACCTTAATGATATATCTCACTGGCGACTGCAACGGGTTGGAAGATTGGCTTGAAACCACGATTGACGCGGTCTGATACGAGCTCTCCAAATGGCGTCTAAGGAAAGTTCTGAAGGAATATTTCATTTTTCGGAATCGCAAAAACAAAATCTGCAGTGGCCACAGGAACGACCATGATGAATGGGTCAAATATAATGTGAAGATTGGTTTTCTGTATCCGAGGGTCGTAGCCAAATATCCAGCGGTTTCCGTCTGCAAGACGAACGAGGTCAATGCCACCACCAGCGCTATGGCCGCATAGATATATTTACGCTTCTTAGCTGCAAGTTTCTCTTCGTCACTGGCCGGCTTCAGTTGATGTGACGAAGATGCTCGATGATATGTTGGGGGTTGCTGGTAACTGTTCCTGCTGGAACCGCCCATAAATGTCTGTGTTTCGTCAGCACCACCAATTTCCTCCTCATCGATTACAAATCCCTTTTGTTCGTCGTCAAGACCGTCGTCCGCATAGTCGGGGTCATTCTCGACGGGCTTATATCCAGCACCGTCACCGTGTCGTTCCTCCATCTCTCTCATGGCTCTGAATTTGCTACGTCCTCTTTTTTTTTTTTTCCTTTCTTTACTACCTAAACTTAAATCTGATTTGAAAACTAACTGCACACCTGATTTGTTCTGTAGTCACTAACTGCATCAAGCTATTTGTTATCAACAAATCGTCCCCTGGGCTCGCTAACGTTTTAAAATTAGTATACTATTGGACAAATTTGGACAAAATCGGTTTCCCGGATCCTCTGGTTATTTTATAGATCCGCAGTACAAAAGGCATTGGCATGCACGGCATTTTCTAGGTTCAACCTAAAACAGTATATATAACTACGCTACATTTTTTTGGATTTCCTTTTTCAAGAGCTCGTATATACACATTTGCGAAGGATTCAGTATCTAATTTTATTTATTTCCATACATCTCAAATTCCTAATTTGTAGATTAGCAGAACTCCAAAGTCTCATCATTTCATACTCCAGATCCATTGTTCACAACTCCTAAACCTGACGTCACCGATCTTCAAAAATTCTTCTCTTTTTCCCCCCTTTCCAGAAGTCACGTGTTTCTCAATAGAAACAGCTGATTCAGTTCTCAGACGAACTGGGATGAGGGTCCGTGTGTGAGAGGCTAAAACCACACGAAACAAGTTCCAGCTTGCAAATTTGGGGCCATTTTATTTACTCACGGGCGACTTTTTTTGTTTATTCCAATTTGAAATTTCAAACTAAAAGAATGTTGTTGAAACCTGATCTCCATTTTCTAAGATTGGAATATGCATGGTAGGTGAAACCCCCTGTCTTAGCCGTAAACAGGCATCCACGGCGAGAACAATGTGTGGATATCGATGTAAATTAAGATTAGCAGTTTTCAGTTTGATCGCGGACTTTTCATATCCCTCTTTGATGCGTAGGGGGTGTGATGACATGGGGGGATAAATATATACTTGCACAAGAGATTCAACAAGAGCTGATTATTAAATTACTATGGTTTAGGGAAACGACGGATGCTGCGCCCTGCCACTTAAAACAGTCAATTGGGCTCTGCAGTATCATCAACCGTTAAAATGGTGTCAATTATTCACTCTGGGCCTCGCAGAGGCATATATTAATTTTAAATTAGCCAGGGAAGCATTTCAATTCTTTTCTAGAGGGAACCAAAAGGCTCATTTTCTGGAGAGGTTGTTGCCCTAGCAACGGGAAAATAGTAGTGTACTGAAATATACTGAGCACAAGAAATTGTGATGATCGCAGCCCGTTGGGAGGATTCAACTACCAAAAAAAAAAAGTCAAAAATTTCACGAAGCAAGAAAAATAAGGATTTGTGTGCTCGAGAATGCCAGAATTTCCAAAAGAAATCTACGCCGGAGAGGAGGATATTGACTTTTCCGACTTGGAAAAGAAATATGAAGCCAATCCTGAGTTTGGATTAGAACAATTTGTCGTTATTGATGGAGCGCCAGCGGTCCCAGGCAAGAAGGTCGAGGCCTTGACACGAGTGCTGAAAAAGATGTTTGGCAGCGTGGGCACAATTGAAAATTTCCACATGCCTACCAATGAAGATGGATCCACCAAGGGATACATCTTCTTGGAATATGCCGACGGTAAACAAGCAGATGACGCCATTAAGCAATTTCACCACAAGAAGTTAGATGTCAAGCACACATTGCTCGTAAACAAGTTAGCAGATGTCGAAAGATACGGGTTTGCTGGAGCAGTTGCTACCGAATATGTCGAACCAGAGGTCCAAGACTTTGTCCCACGTGAGCATTTAAGAAGCTGGTTGACAGATTCCGCCGGCAGAGATCAGTTCTTGATCCAACGTGGAAAATCCGTCGAAGTGTACTGGAACCGTCGGGGTGGTGGTAGCGCCCCAGAAGCTGCCATGAACGCACCAGTTAACACACAAACCTTCACCAAGTGGTCGCCAAAGGGTACCTACTTGTGTACTTTCCATTTGGAGGGTGTTCAAGTCCGCGGTGGTGACAGCTGGAACGTGCTTGGACAATTCCCACACAGAAAGCCAGAAGCCATCGACTTCAGTCCAAACGAAAAATACCTTGTTACCATTTCTAAGGAACCAATTGCACTTCCACCAGCTGACCATGCTGAAGAAAGAGCCAGATGTCCATTTACTGAACGTGATGAGGGCAATGCAATTGTCATCTGGGATGTCAAGACTGCCTTGCCTTTGCGTACTTTCCCATTGCATGAATCTGACGCCCAAAAGAGATTGTGGCCAATTTTCAAGTGGTCTTCAGACGACAAGTACTTTGCCAGAGCCGTCCAAGGCGAATCTTTGGCCATCTACGAAACCCCAAGTATGGGGCTTGTTGACAAGAAGACTGTTAAGGTCCCAGGTATTTCTGACTTTGAATTCTCGCCAGCTCCTGTCCATTTAGAGGGACGCAAGGAAGCCTCCCATGTGCTCTGTTTCTGGTCCCCAGAATTGGCCAATCAAACTGCTAGAGTGTCTATTATGGAAGTTCCAACCAAGCAAATTATCAGATCCAGAAACTTGTTCAATGTTGCAGGCTGCAGATTACATTGGCAAGATCAGGCCAGATTCTTGTGTGTCAAGGTTGATAGACACACTAAGACCAAAAAGTCAACCTACACCAACTTGGAATTCTTCAGATTGTCTGAAAAGGCTATTCCTGTCGAAGTTTTGGAATTGAAGGAAACCGTTGTGAACTTCGCCTGGGAACCAAAGGGTGATAGATTCGCTATTATTTCAAGAAGCGATACTGGTCCAACACCAGTTGCTCCAGCAAATTCTCCAGCAGCTGGTCAAGTCGCTCCAAATGCCGCCGCAAAGCCAAACTTGTCTTTCTACGCATTGGAAAGATCCAAGGGCGCCCAAGGTATCTGGAGACTCTTGAAGGTTATTGAGAAGAAGACTGCAAACTCTCTCTTCTGGGCCCCAACTGGTAGATTCCTTGTCACCGCCAACATTGTTGCGTCCGGTCAAGTTGAAATGGACTTCTGGGACTTTGACCACGACGTTTCTAACAACACTGAAGATAACTTGTGCCACATTGGCACTGCTGAACATTACGGTATGACCGATGTTCAGTGGGATCCATCTGGACGATTCGTTGCATCTTACTCGTCCTTCTGGAGACACAAGATCGAAAACGGTTACAAATTATGGGACTTCCGCGGTAACAACCTTCTTGAAGAAGGTATCGATCAATTCGGTTGTCTTATTTGGAGACCAAGACCAGAATCCCTTCTTGCAAAGGATCAAAAGAAGAAGATTAGAAAGGAGCTCAAGAAATATGGCCGTAAATTCGATGAAGACGACGCCATGGAACAATCCGAGGCCAACCGTGAACTCATCATGCGTCGTAGAACCGCTCTCACCGAATGGCGCGAATGGAGAGAAACCATGGAGAACAAGTTGGCTGATTTGGGCTATGTGGCTGAAAGCCAACTTGGCAAGCCAGCTGAAGGCGACGATATCATTGAGGAAATTAATGAAGAAGTTCTTGAAGAAACTGAAGAAGAACTTGATTAAAATCTAACACACCCACACACACATATATATATCTAGATATTATATATTAACGTTTATGTTTTGTAAGCTCTTCAATTATGAGGTTTTTCAGTGTTTGAATTCCTCCTTTTAACATCTTTATCTCAAAATCCACATCCGTTAATTCATCTTCATTTTTGCAGCCCCATTGCATCAGCGAATACTTTTTGGATTTGGCCATTTCCAATTGCATTTCTAAATTGCTCAACTGGTCTTCGTAATACTTCAGCTGAGATCCCGGCATTAGTTTGTTTACTAGTTGTATTCTTGCAGAGATCACTGCACATTTCCACACGATATCCCCTTTCTTAAATATTATCCAATTGTTGTCAAGTGGAAGCGGTCAATGGAATGCCACCTGTATGATACATCAGCTTGGTCACAAATTCGTGCATTTATTTATTTATATTTTTTCTCAATGAAGTAAGAAAAAAAAATATTTCAGTCATCTCACAGCTCGCAGTTTGACTCATGTCGGATGGTGCGGCTCGTGGTTAGTGACAAATTAGGTAAAACATCTCCTCGCTTTGCAATTTTTGTCATCCCTCCCGTCTGCACGCTGCATCGAGTGATTTATTTATGAAGCATGTCTCGGATATTTGAATTAGACATCAGCACCAGTTCGTGAAACTGTGTTGGCAAAGAATTTCGATTCGCTGGTTTTCGAGAAACATCAATGGTAGCTTTCCTTCATCGTCAGCTACGCACGCTTGGATCACCAACAGCTATATACATAAAATCAGTGCATTCTGTTTTTGCAGCGATGCCCGGAACCCTTGAGTTGATTCAAAATTCCAAAAATTCAAATTCCAAATAATTGAATATGTAAAAGCTGTTCCAAATTAATCTTGTTGCATCCCATTGGAAAACGCAAAGATGATAATATCATATTGTTGATAGACCCCAAACGCAATTAAGTAATATATTTATAAGCAATGGGCCCCTCCCTCGTATGAAAGAAAACGCTCGGACCAGCAAAATCAGATTTTGTCTATTTTTAGACTAGCATAAACTTTAATTGACCTAATGATTTTTGGTTCTGTCCGGCGTCTAATTCTAAAGTATAAATAAGCCAGGTTTTCTCCCTTTTTCTCTTTTTTTTTTTTTATGTTTAATTGAATTTCTATCCGTTTAATATGCAAAAAAATAATTCCCCACTAATCACATTCCTCAATACAGGAGTGATCGACGAACCCTCCTCCTCCCTTTCATGTGTCACAGGTAATGATGTTGGCAGTGGGTAACCATACTATTCAATTCAACTAGCTGCCAGACATGAACGGCGTAAATATATCTCCTGCAAAAAAGAAATGCATATGCTGTTTCTCCCTCTAAGCTCCACTGGAATAATATCTCTTTCAACCATGTGGTGTGGTGAGGGAATTTATACCGAGACCTGGGGACGGTGGGTTGAGGACTGTGCCTTGGTACAAAATCATGTGAACGGAACTACGTATACTACTACTGGGCGGCCATAAAAAATTTCTTTATATATATGAAGCTTATATACATGGACGAAAGCTTCCCTTCCAGAATGCAATGAAACTCTTTTGTTTCCATTTAGCTTTGATTTCTTCAGGATGAGGCTGTCTACTTCACATTGTTCCACCGCCAAATTCGAAGCCGGCAAACGGATAACCGATCCGACAGAAACATTTACTCATGTTGACCTGATTGATCTCCATCAGTTGCCATTAACTTTTATGAATAACCAGCAACCTCAATTCTTGACGCCCACACATTCAACTAATAATAGTTATGATTTCGGTAAAAATAGGCCAGTTGTTTCCCCCCCGCCATCTTCATCCTCCTCGTTAATGCCCTCTCCCTCTACCTCCGATGGCACCTCCCATTTGAATAGAACTGCATCTCGTGAAAGCGCCAGTCGAATCAACCCGGTCCTGGCACCATTCACAAAGGTGTCATCGAGTGCGTCTTCCATTGCACATGAAAAATCCGGGTCGACTGTTTCGTTAGACTCGCCGTTCAAGCGCCCATCTAGCGTCAGGAAGCGTTATCCCGGCGACGAATTTGCACCGGGTTCAAGATCCTTCTTCCCCTCTCTGTCAGCAAGCTCCTCTCCCGGAGGAACCTCACATAATAGCTCTTATAATTTGCCGTTGAGTGCAACTGCTTCCCCGGCGACTGCTGCAACTTCAGATGCCAATGATGGTGTTCCTGTACTACAAGTCAATGATCAAATCCTCACCGGCGACAACCCATTAGTACCTATTGACAGCAGGAAATCCAACAAGTCAGTCGAAACATCTGCCAGCAGTGAACATCGTCTCTCCGGTATTAAGCGGTGGAGCTCGAGGGGGAGCAACAGTCTTGCACATTTCTCGGCAATTAGAGCCATCAGCGACATGAAGTCCTGTTTAGAGAAGGACGTTGTTCTGAGACTGGACTCTGACGAATTCAACCTTGAATCCCAAGTGGCCAGCTTTGAGGAATCGATTAATCAATTAAAACAGCTCAAAGCCGAATGCATTGAAATGATTGACCGTTATCGAGAAGATCAGGGGAAATCTAGCTCGGAAATGAAGGAAGGTGTGAATCGGTTGATGGAGATTCGAAAAGAATTTTTTGTAATAGATCAACTAGACGAAAGACTAAGACGTGCCAGAAATAATGTCGAGGAATGCAAAAGGCGGCTAGCTCACGTAAACCAAAGAGTTGGACTTCAAGAAAATGACAACAAACAAAGAAACCTCAGAATCAAGTACCTCAAAAGGGGATCACTCTGTGCAATGTTATTACTATGTCTAATAGCCTTTCTCATTCAACGCTACTTCTGGCATTATATATTCCCGCCAAGATCAAGATCTTTTGATGAAATTATTGCATGTTTAGAAAATTTTGAAACTTGTTCCTACTAACCCTTAATAATTAATAATAAGAATAATAATAGTAATACTAATAATAACATTATAATTTTGCATTAATCATATTATACATTATGAAGTTGATATCAATACATAGGCAGTTACTGACTCGAATCTCTCAACAGTTAGTTTTAATGCGATTGTTAATAATTCATTAGCGATGTCCATGCTGTTAACGTCTCGTTGAGATTTGAGCTTTTCCCAATTTTCTTTATCCAGTTTCCACACCACAGCGTCAACTTCAACAGTAACTGTGGCGGTACGTTGAGTTTCACTGAAAAATGGCAGCTCCCCGCAAGTAGTACCTGCAAGAATACTTTCGTATAATCGACCCTGTTCCAAATCGTAATCGGCACGGAGAATTCCTGATTGCACCAAATAGAACCCCTTGGCCTCGTTATCTGACTCATATAACACGGTACCAGCCTTTAATTCTTCACGTTGGAAATATGGAGCCACTTGGCTCCAGAAATCCTCATTTCTCAATGAAATGCCCTCAAAAATTTGCATCATGAGAGGAAGAGGCTGTTTGAAGTGTTGCCACTTAGACACCACTTGAATATCCTTTTTAACGGTAGATTCAGCAGCCTGATGAAGAGTTGCACCTCTGGGCGATGCACTGTATTCATCAATTGACCCTGTGGCCCTATGAGTCTTTGGAATTTCGTGAGCACTTGGACCTTCAAATTCATATTGATCTCTATGAAGGTAATAGTGACTCAAGAACTCATTTTCACACCATTCCAATGCAGAATTGAGGTCACCAAACAACCGCACAAAGTCGTTATTATCCCAAAGTTTGATTGCTTTCAGTCCTTTCATAACTTTGAAATCCTCTTGAACACCACAGAGTAACATAAACACATCTTTCTTTCTCAGCAGTCGATTCATTCTGGCAAATGCCTCTGCAGCCGAGAAATCAATCTCTGTAACAGCACTGATGTCCAATACTAGATACCGAATTGGCTGTTTTGAGAAGTACAGTTCATCCAAGAGGTTCCTTACCGTAGATTCGATATGTACAATGGTTCCAAAAAACACTTGTCCTGATAGCTTCAGCACATAGATCTGATCGCCCACCTGTTCCAAGAATTTTCGTTGAACTGCATGTCTTCTGACAGTTGATCGCGCAACCTTCCCTGTATATGTGGCTTTCACGGCATTGGTACGAGAAGCCTGAATAACAAATGAGATACAAGCAAGGACAATACCGGCAAGAATGCCATAAACAAAATCCCAGGCCCCCATAGTGACCACGATGACCACAATGGTGAAGTATTCAAATTGACTTAATCTTCCATAGGTATCTACCAAAGCTTCTTGCATCAATTCGATTCCTAACAGGAAAATCAGAGCTCCCACAACCATGACGGGGATATAACCAATAAGAACAGGTCCCGCAACCATCACACAGAAAGTTGCCGCTGCTAGCATAACCCCAGCAACTCTAGAATCAGCTCCGCCCTTGATGAAAAGCAAGCTGTTGGTATATACAAGGTAATTTTGAACAGAACCTAGCATGCCGGAAAGAGCATTAGAAACACCATGGGCAAGCAACTCCCTGTCCACATCCACATTGTCAGCACCAGTGGAAGCTGCCAATGCTGGCACATTGATTGGCACGTGAAGAATTCCAAAAAATGTCAAGGCGAACATTGCTGGGACAGTTTTAAGGAGTGAAAAGTACTGAACCTTGGTAAAGTCATAGTATGAATAAAAGCTGTACCATGGCTCCGAAAACTCAGGTGGTTCGAAAATCCATCCTGTCTGTCTGCCCAATTCAAGCGACCATTGTGGGAGTGCCCAGACAAGAACGTAGAACATCATAGTAATGAAGATGAAATAGAGAGGCAAGACCAGTGAATGATGAGTGAATTTCTGGATAACCAATAAGATTAATGCTAGTATTAACGGAATTCCCCATTTGAGAAGTACATCTGGAGCCATCAACTCTGAGAGCATCTCAAACGAGTACTCCAAAGTACCCAATCTAGAAGAAACCTCAATGCCCGTAACCACCAAGAACCACCCGACACCGCCAACACATCCAACGAGGATGTGCCTTGGGAAGAAACCGATGAGCGAACCTAATTTGGCATACCCTAAGAAAAAGAAAACCGCGCCTGTTATGATTGAACTCACTGCGAAAGAAAGAATGGTCGTAGCGATGACTTCTTGCGGACGGTCAGCACCAATATCATGCATAATCGTAGTGGCCATAGCATGGAAAAATGGAACAACTTCGATCATTTCACCACCAGCTCCGGCCTTGAAGGAACTTCCCCCGAGAGAATAAACCAACTGAGCAACCACACAACTGACATAGAACATTGATAACCCTGCCATCCCCATGTTAGAAAACACCGGTTCACCTAAAGGGAACAAAATCATACCATATGAAACGCCATCTAAAATATTTAATAGTGTCCCTAAAAGAACTGATGGCATATATGACAATGGTTGCTTTATGCACTTCTTTACCACTTGGTCCTTAGTCAAGTGTTTAGATTCAAACAACAGTTCTTTGGTCTTCACTTTGACACGACTTTTAAAGTCCATTCTTTCCAGATCTCGCAGTTCTTGACGTTCTAGATCTTCAGACGCACTCATTCCACGTCTGAAGCGCGGCGATCCATTGTTAAAGGTGTCGTATACGCTTGCATTAAGAGTATTCTGATTCTCCGAATTCATCAGAGAACTAGTTTCATCAGCCTGGTCATCATCTTCATCAATTGCTGCCTCAGAATATACCTGAACCTCTCCCGAATTCAGCAGCGGACTTCTGCTGGTTCGAGCCCCCAAGATATGTGACAATCTTGATCTGGGGGTTGCTGTATCAATCGAATTGATGCAATCCTCACCTGATTCACGCTGTTCCATCCCCTCACGAACTGCCCTATCCGACAAACCTGCAGTCTGTTCTCGAAGCATGGTTCTTCGATATTCCTCCTGGAGGAACGAATCATCGTCTGAATTGTCCTCAAAGGACCCATGTGGTTGCGAGGCTATAGACATCCTTCGAGGTCTAAACCCTGTATTTTCAGGAATCGTTTTGGCAGTTCCGCCATTCCCTTCAGACATCTATGCTATCTTTTTGTTCAAAAGTTTTCCAGTGAAATTTCCCTCGTGGTGCGAATTACCTCTTCTTATCTTGGCCCACTCAGCTTTTTGCAATAATCCCTATATATACGGCGCACACCCGCATTCGCGTTGGTCAATTTCCCAACTGGGATTCGTGCTGCCATATAAAACCCTGCAAGACAGCCTCCCCAATTTTTTTTTTTTTTTTTTTCCGCTAACGGCAGTCGCAGCCTGATTGGATGAGCCATAGATGCAGTGTGATTTTAATAGATAAGACTTATGATAAGAATGTAGCTAACTTTCCGCCAAATACTTAATTGTAATTATGACAAACATTTTTTTTTTTTTTTTCTTGTCACTTATGCTGAGGCTACTTTATGGATATACGTTGGATCGATTGTTCATGCGAGGCTTTAATTTGGATGTATATTTATCAAACTAGTGTATGAAAGGCTTCTTGACCCCCTATTATTTTTCATACTGGTGATACACACATTCGGTGATAGCTCCCGTTAGCGGTATGCGGAGCGCAGAGTGTCCTAGAGCCTGATGCAATGAATGAAGTAGGGTAGTTATCTCTAGACTGATGAAACAGCGATCCCTTATGGTGTGGATCATATTGCAAAGTTTTCGATATATATATATTCTTAAAATTCTATTTCTTACGTCTTATTCTCTAAAACGCTAAATTGAAGTTCGGTGATGAAACTTTCGGTTGACCTTTCCTCGCATATTATTGCAGATGGGCTGCAAGGAACTGCAAGAACTCGATGAAAGTTAAGGATACCAATAAGAATAGGCTATGCATATATCATGCAACTGAGAAAACAGGACACGAGAAAATAAACAAATCTTTAATGAACAAACAAACTTTGTCGTCTTGTGTTCCGAATAATACTATAATATAGTCAATAATCTATTCCGTACATCCAATTCAAGTTAAACTTCAAAATGGGTCAGATTCCGAAAATCTCATCTGGCTAAACTAAACTTGGTGGTAAGTTAGCTAACTTCCGTAACACCGTCCTACGCAAATCGAACTGTGCACTCGATATTTCTAAAAGGAAACAGTCTTTACCAGTTTTGGCATTCACTCATGTCATATCGAAGCCCATTCCTCTGTGGAAGTGCAAACTAGTATCAAAAGGGTAATATTACCAGATCTTTACTATATAGAAGTTGAACTGATGTCGATCGCGAGCTCACGTTATTCGCCTGTCAAAATGGCAAGGTTAGGGATGCCCGAATTAATGATCTTCAATTGTTTCAAGTCCAAAAGAATATCGGTTTTTGAATATCACTTTTCACTGAACAGAAAACAGTTCACAATTAAGTTTCACCTTCCCTGATTTGCGATCGGTGACGATCTGGAAGACGACGATCTTGTTCCCCATTAGTCAGGTTTCTCCCCGCCGCCGCAGTCATTTCCTTAATAGGTATGTTTGTTGAAGATCGTTGTCAAATCTGTTGTTCGGATACCCCACCACCGTTGATTGGCGATCTGAATTTATTAAAATGGTGGGATAGACTGAACTATTTTGAGAGATCCTGACGTCAATATGGAATCAATTGCTGAGCTTTGACTTCAATATAAAAGACTGTCTGAACCCAGCTATTTTTGAATTAAGAAATTATTACAAGTCTTGCATCCGATAGTCGACAATTGATAGTATATTATAACTCACCGGCCTTTCTACCTACTGTTTTGTCTTTCACTTTAAAAGGTCACCCACATTCATTCTGAATATCGATTGTCGCTTATTCTTTACATTCTTTCTCTTCTAAAAAGGTTTTCGTTTTACACCAATTCTTCGTTATTGAAAACTATTCATTCATTCTCTTTATATTTGTATCACTTCATCAAGGTTGCATTCATTAGAAAATGGTGAAGTATACCAATTTACTTTCGTTAGCTTTATTAGCCACACATGGTTCCTGTGCCGCAATTCAGGATATCTCCGAATGTAAACGAGATGACATTTCGTCTGTCAGCTTGAGTCCAAGCTCTCAATCTAAGGTTCATGTTATGAAAACCTCTTACTACACCACTGTTACTGTCACTGGTCAAGCTAATGCTGCTGTCCCCTCTTCCCAACCTTCTCAGAATGCCAATCAAAAGGATGATAAGGATTGTGAAGATGGTTCTGACATTAAAGCTAATGCTAACCATCAAATGAAGGAAAATGCTGCTCCTGCTCCTGCACCGGCGCCTGCGCCTGCTCCTGATGGATCTGCCGCTCCTGCTCCTGCACCTCCTGCTGGTTCCTCTGCTGCCCCAGCTCCTGCTCCTCCAGCTGGTTCTTCTGCCGCTCCTGCTCCTGCTCCTCCAGCTGGTTCTTCTGCCGCTCCTGCTCCTGCTCCTGCTCCTCCAGCTGGTTCTTCTGCTGCCCCAGCTCCTGCACCTCCAGCTGATTCCTCTGCCGCTCCTGCTCCTGATGCTCCACCATCTGGTTCTTCCGGCTCCCCTGCTCCTGAGACTTCTCAACCTCCAGCTGCCGGTGGTTCTTCTGCTGCAGCTCAGCCTCCAGCAGATAGTGCTAAACCAACTATGCAAGGTAGCAAAACCGATCCTGGTCCACTCTCTACCGGTGGTGACCCTAACAAGGTTCCATTGAATACGCCTACTCCTGCTTTTGCAAAGCTTTCTGCCAATGCAAATGCTGGGGGATCTGAGTATTATGAATCTGGCTCCATTATCAGTCCTATCGACACCAAAGAACCATCCAACGTTTTTAAGAGAGAGGACCTCCCTTTGAAGGTTCCAGAAGGTATCAATGCGTCTGATAAACCATTTCAAACCAACAAATTCTTTGGTAACTTGTTGCTCGATGACCAAAAGAATCCAGTTTACTCTATGCCATATGCTATCTGGTGGTCAAACATTACAAAGTTCCCTGGAATGGCCGTATCTCACACTAATTTTGGACAAAAGGTAAGTTCAATTATTTCAAAGTAAAGGAAAAGAGTGACGCTAACAATTTATTTTTAGGTTTATGGTCCAGATTCTGGTGCTGACCCAGTTGAATACTATGTTAACCCTGCTGGTATCATGTCAATGGTCTTTTCTGCTAAAGAATTCAACGGTGGTAGTGAAAAGTTGAGCGTTTCTGATATGGGACCTTTCTCTGTCAACGCTGCTTTGAGCTCTGGTGAAGGTTCTGTGAACCTTCCAATTGCTTTGGGCATGGGACTTGTAACCGGTGAATATAATGGATTGACCCCTAAGCTTGATAGTCAACTTGGATTCGAAAACTTTAAAAAGGGCTCTCTTTCTAGTGACAGTTCAAGTGACAACCAAGCTGTTAAACGCGCCATGACCTCTGGATCATCCTTCAATGGGACACAGGCTGCTTCCTATGCTTCGCAATCCAATTCTGCCAATATTGACAAATACACTGTTGATATCAAAACCTCTGACACCACGTGGGTTATCTATGTTTCCTCGACTGATGGAAAGCCAGTTCAACTTAAGCAAGATGGCTCCTCTATTGTTGCTGATGGCAAGGCAAATAATGTTGTCATTCAACTCGGTGTCCTGCCCAAAGGTGCTGATTCTATGATGGACTCTACTGCTGGTATGTATCCAGTCAAGGCATCCCTTAGCGCTAATGTTACTAATGGTGATGTTGGCGTTTACTCTATTGATTACCAAACTAAGGGCCAATCTTCAAAGGGAACTCCTTGGATCTGGGCTTTACCTCACCATGCTGAAACTTTCACTGATGAAATGTCTGGTGGTGAAACTAAAGTACACCTTGTTTCTGGTACTAAGGGAATGATGTCTGGGTTCAGAACAAACAGATTGATCATGTCAGAAAAACTGAATACTGACGTCCAATTCCTTCCAGTTCCTACCAACTCTTCTTCTAAGACTGTCAACTATTCTGATGATGTCAAGTCTAAGATTTCTGAGGTTGCTAAGAAAGAACTTTCTTCTCAGAAAATTAAGGACCAGGTTAACATTGCCTCTACTTACACTGCAGGCAAGGCATTTGACAAATTTGCATACATTCTGCTTGTTGTTAACGACATCTTGCAAGACAAAGAAACTGCCAAGTCTGCTCTTAAGGACATGAAGGATGCGTTTAGCATTTACACCAAAAACAGCCAACCACTACCTTTGATGTATGATACTAAATTTAAGGGTATCTCATCCACTGCTGCCCAAG
This sequence comes from Blastobotrys serpentis, assembly GCA_003705695.2. Classification (NCBI taxonomy): domain Eukaryota; kingdom Fungi; phylum Ascomycota; class Dipodascomycetes; order Dipodascales; family Trichomonascaceae; genus Blastobotrys; species Blastobotrys serpentis. The sequence goes on along the minus strand of PPJG02000010.1, from coordinate 202,239 downwards.
AGGCTGGTGATCCAGGTGCTGATTTCGGTAACCCATATTACAACGACCATCATTTCCATTATGGTTATTTCATTCATGCCGCTGCGGTTATTGGTCATGTCGACAAGCAACTCGGTGGTAACTGGGCTGAAGAAAATAAGGACTGGGTTAACTCTTTGGTTAGAGATGTGGCAAACCCAACTGAAGAAGACAGCCATTTCCCAGTTTTCAGAAGCTTTGATTGGTTCCATGGCCACTCTTGGGCCCATGGTATGTTCGCAAGCTCTGGCGGTAAAGATGAAGAATCATCCTCTGAAGATTATAACTTTGCCTATGGAATGAAATTATGGGGTAATGTTATCGGCGACAAGAAGATGGAAGCTAGAGGTGATTTGATGATCTCCGTCTTGAAGACTGCTCTTAATTCTTACTTCTTGCTGAAGGATGATAATGGTAACCATCCAAAGAATTTTGTTAAGAATAAGGTTGCCGGTATCACCTTTGAAAACCAAGTTGATCACACCACTTACTTTGGAACTAACCCTGAATATATCCATGGTATTCACATGATTCCTATTACTCCTGTCTCCGCTACAATCAGAGAATCGGACTTCGTTAAAGAGGAATGGGATCAGGTTATCGAACCGCTCCTTGACAGTGTCAATAGCGGATGGACTGGTATTTTGAGAAGCAACCAAGCACTCATCGAACCAAAGGAAGCATATCAATACTTTGCTGATGATAACTTCGACAGCCAAAAGCTCTTAGATGGTGGTGCCAGTTTAACCTGGTACTTGGCCTTCTCGGCTGGTATGAATGGTGGTTCAGCATGAACATTGAACACGAAAGAAATCAAACTTTTGTCACTCTTTTATTTATATTTTTTGGAATTTTTGCATATTTTTTGGGATAGAATTATTATTATGGGCTATTGATACTTGTTTATAGAAAGTATTATGTATATAAATAGAAATGAGCATTTTGTTAATTTGATTCAAACTTTTTTTAAAATCTCTCTTTAAATAAAGAAGCAATGTTGGACTTGACTGGAAATTCCACACTTTTAAAGATCAGGATTATTATCATAATCAACTTTATTCAATATTACAATCATAAATCTATATTTTAAGCAGACACTGTGGCCTGATTAGCATTAGCGTTACCGGTATTATCTTCTTGTTCAATTCTATTCGAATTGCTAATGTGGTCGTAAAGTGATGCAAACATTCGTTCAATTTCTGGTGTGGTTTTTGTGAATGGCAAATCCCAGAATTTGTAGTTAGAATTCTTTAGCAGCTCTGTAAACGTGATCATCAGGCCCCATGGATGTGGACGATTACAGATAATCCTTTCTAATAAAACCCTAGTGATCAAGTGTTGAATTCCAATTTTTTGATCTTTAAGTGCACTCGATCCATGGTTACCAAACAACGATAAGATAACACAACTGAAGAAGTGTGTGTGTTGGTTTGGATATCTCAATTGATTGGCCATTGCTTCACTAAGGAAGTACCTTCCTTCACATGTCAGCTCTGCCATGAGTTGGGTCAAAAGCTCCAGGTGGTTTGACTCTCTGTTGAAGTAAGCTGACATTGCTTCATCGGCGTTGGAACTCGAATTAAGATTCTCTGCCTTGGTTGCTTGAATTCCAACATATAATACCAATGAATTAAATGCTGGAACATTAACATTCACACGATCATACCCAATGCCGCTGGTGACCTTGGATTCTTTCAATAAAAATCCACTTGCAAGGGATTTAAGAGTGGATGGTGAGGGAGTCTTCAAATAACTGTCAACTAACTTCTTCAGCCCATAATGTTGTAAGTCTTCCTCAGGGTCTACTGCCAAAGTTGGGGGTTGTCTGATCTCAGGTAGTCTATCAACTTTGAGTCCTTGTGTAAATGGATCTGGCAATTCCATATTCTCAGGGAAGGCACTCAGCACGACATTTCTCAATTGGACAAAACTTTGTGGAATAGCATTACACAGTGTGTAATGGTTTTCAATTAAGAAGGTTGGATAATCATGCAAAATGACCAAGAAAATTCTTAGTGTGCCCTTATACATAACAGCAATAGTTTCTGGGAAAACCTTGCCTTCTGCATAATGTCCTTGGAATGTAACCAAGCTTTCCAACAAATCGGCAATATGTGGCCATCCCTTTTTAGCAGATAAATTCAACAACTTAGGCAAGAAGAGTCGATGAGAGATCAAGGTCATCCAAGAAAAGCTAAATGCTGGGAAAGCCAAAGGTTGTAATTGTTTGAACATCTTGGCAATGAGAATATAGAGATTCTCAAAAAATTCTGTGCCATCATCTGCAATTGAAGTTTCATACAACAATGTCGAGAACAATCTGAAGAACGGTCTGCTTGCAAAATGTTCAAGGTTCTTATCATGTTCAGAGGCAAACACTAGGGATAGTACTGTAAGAATATTTTGTGCATATTCCAATCTATCATTGCTTTCCATGGCTGAGGTTGTCTTCAAAATAGTGGCGATCAATTTTGCTAAGCCATCAACAGCAACGAACAAATCATTAGCTGAAACAGTATCGAGTGCAGACATACACTTCTTATGACTTGCAATAGAAACTTCTAACCCGGTTCTAATAAATCTGGAGAGATTGTCCGGATCATTAATAATCCCCTTCTGGGAGAGCTGATAAACAAACAAATGGTTGGATCTTTCTGACTTCAGAGGATGTTGAGTCAATTGAATCCATTCAATAAACACATAGCTCATTTGCTCTTTGAGAGTTCCTGGTAATCCATCGGATCCTGGTCCCTTAGTAGGTGATTTCTTGTCAAGCTCTGCAAGTAACTCTTTTGCAATCGCGTTTGGCGGTTCTTCCTTTGCCAAAATTTCCATCGCTTCTAAACAGCTTGCAAATTCTGATCTCAGGGCGCAAGGTTCGCTGCCCAAAACAGCATCTTTAATCAAGCCTGAAGCAAAGTTAATAGCTGGTTCACTCTTAGCTAAAACTTGTTTGGACAAACTGACATCAATATCACAAGCAGAGATCAATTTAGACTTGATTAATGTAGCCATCACCGGTACATTGTACTTCCTTTCATCATCAGAATAAATCAACCACAACATCACTTCCTTAGCTGTGCCGGATGACAGTGCGCATAATTGGTCTAGAAGATAACAGAATACTTCTCTACCAAGATTTGTATCCGTGGATGTAAATAAAGCGCTGACAGTGACTTGAGACGTCTTCAAACTTATTTGATCCTTTGCCAATGCATGTTGACCAGCCAAGTTTAAAATGTTGGTCAACAGCAATCGAACTCTGTGGTTAGCACCAAGTTCAGAAATCTTTGTTTCGGACGATTCCTTCGTAGCCATGTTCAATGCCTCAATACCATTTTGCAACTGAATTACGATTTGGTCAACAGGCATTTGAGATTCAGCTGTCATCGCAGTGGCTGATTCTCGGTTCACCTGTTCAGGTTGAACTGCCCCTGGCGCAGCGGGAGCTGGAGTGCCGTCTTGTGGAGTAACTTCACTTGCCTCAGCAAACTCTGGGTGGTAGCGCCCAAAGTTATCGTAGATAGCCATCTGCTGCGGTAGAAGTCCCCCCGCATGAAGTCTGAACGGATCAGGGAGTTGCAGGGCATATCTTGAAGTAAGTTGAGGATCGATAAATGGTTGATTTGGATTCGTCTCACGATGCCTTTGTCGGATATTATATGATGGCAAAAGAGCTTCTTCAATTTCAGGAACCGACTTTTCCACTGCTGCCCTCTCAACAATAGAACAGATGGTATCAAGATTATCATTGATTGCAATAACAACTTGATCTAACAACATTGTATGCTCTCCGTATCCATGAGCTACCACCAAAGCCTTCAGATGTGAGGTCAACGATTCTCGAAGTGGCTCTTTGGCAGTTGCTAATGAGATGTTACCAACAAGAACTCTAATGACATTCTGTGCAGCGCTTCTCATCTTGTTTTCATCCTGTTCTAAAGCAAAATCCTTGCAAATGAGCTCCTTGGTAGTAATGCTAGCAATGGAGATGGATCTTTCAACAACTGGTTGGATAACCTCTCTCAAAGCCTTGTCAATAGCCAACTGGAAGAGTTTCTTGAAATTTGGATGAGTAACGAACGCCGTACTTCCATGTAGGGCAAACTGCTCAGCAAGGGCAGAATACTGATCGGCCTCATGGGGTTGCATGGTAACTGGCTGTGGAACGGTACCAGCTGCCCCTTGTGGGGTTGCTGTTGGTTGAGTAGCTGGGATTGGTGCTTGTGACTGTTCATTCAGTCTCAATTTCTGCATTTCCATAGCTAGATTCATATTCTGGCGTTCGATCTCCTCTTGGCTTGGCCTCTCCCTGATCAATGTTGAAATCGTTAATGATTTGATGTCAATTTGAAGTTGATTACACAGCACTTCCACCTCAAACTTTAAATTCAACTTCAAATCAGCATGATAATAGAGTTCAGCCAAAACATATAAAATACCCATTAACCAAGGGTTTGGTGGTAAGAACACTGTTGACTGAGAGGCCCTTTCAAGTGTCTTGCACACAAATGGAATGACAACTGGTAACCTGCTTAAGTCATAGCCTTCAACCAGCAATCCCTTAAAGTAAATGTTGTCATGAAGGATCGGACGATCATTGGCCAACAAGAGACCACCAAGCCATTGACCCAAATTTTTCAATTGATTTCTCTTTTCAGAGGAAGAGATGGTTTCTGGATTATTTAAGAGGTTGATAATGTGTTGATAAGTGATCTTGATACAGTGTTTTTCGAGGCTCTTGCTTCCAATTTGCTGCAACATTGTGATGTACAATGAATGATAATTAGGTTCTTGTTTCGAACGCTGCCCGACAATGTAAGAGGCGAACCATCTATAATACCTCTTATCTAATAAATTAGCCAACTCCTTGCTCTTTGCCACAACATTATTCTGAGCAATATTGTTAACAATAAATAGAACTTTATCGCTGATACTTTCTGAAGGTTCATCTTGATTGGTATCATCCAAGCCATTAACTTCAGCACTAATAGAATTGAATTGCGAACCAGTCGACTCTTGAGGCTGAGCCTGCTGTTGTTGTGGTTGTGGTTGTGGGGGTGGTTGTGGAACACCAACATCGCCAACAATTTCCTTGATTTGTTGGTAAAACTGAGGTTGAGTGGTTAAGCCTGGAGTTTCCAACAACAGGGCACAGTATTTTGGAAACTCTGGTAGACGATGCCTAAACTCGTAAAGCGCCTGCAATCCAAATTTGAACATGTTAGAGTCTGTAGGACTTTTCAATGAATCCAAAATGTATCTCAACGCAATTGACAATGGCATTCCTTCAATTAATTGGAAATAAACCAAAGAACCAAATAACACCGCAGTGGTTGCCAAGGCATTCAACGGATATTCTGGGAAAAAACGATATTCATCAAACAAAGAATGAACCATACAAGCAAAAACATCTTGCTCATGCGGATTATCGGATTCCTTCAATTTCTGTAACATTGTAATAATATCTCGGATTTCAATCTGCTGGGCATACATCTTTTGATAATAAGCCTTCATTTCAGACTCAACCTCTTCTGAAAAATTATTGGAATCACCATGGGCTAAAATTGCAGCATCATGCCCTCTACCAAAGTTGATCAACCTTGGGTAGAGCTGAAGGCATTGAATTTGAATAGCCTTAACCTGTTCCAGTCTGTCCAATGGCATTTCAAATGCTGTAATCAGGCCAAGGGAAGCAGCAATGGAACGCAAATTGAGGCCCAATGGCGGTTTCCCTGGCTCGCTTTGAGTGTACTCGGCGGTGGCACGAATTTCTAAGAAATCCAAAAGGTGGAAGATAAATTCTGTCCCGTGGAAAGAGACTGATTTTTGCAAGAAGGTTTCAAAAAGATAGTAGTTCCCTTTATCAGCTTGAGTAGCTAGTTCCAACGTGAAGGAAAAGTGTTTCACATAGAGAAGATCTTCCAAAACGTTAGCTTCAAATGCTGTCAAAAGAATGGTTCCGACTAGAGCTGGGTCATTTTCATAGAAGTCCACCAATGAGCTAATTAAATAGACCTTGTCCGTTCTTGCCAAATAATTAAATACAAACGGACTCGTTGGAGGTCTCTCAATCAAGAATTTTTCAAATACAACAGTCATGTGATTTTCCAGGATTTCTGGCCATGGTCTTGGGAAGGTTACGCCGCCTAGGAAGACAAGCTCTGGTAAGATTTCCTTTGAACTTTCAAAGAAGCTCTTTGCGGCTCCAGTGTTGTCTCTGCATAATGCATCAATACACAAATGAGCTAATTCCCAATAATTGAAAGGTTGCTGGGCAATTGATCTTGCAATGGAATTGAGATGTGCTGGGGCGGATGCATATAATTCCGGATCAACAACCGGAGTGAGTCCTAAAGAGGAGATATCCATTTTATCCTTTGGCAGTGTGACTGCTGAATGGATTAAATCGATTTGTGTTTTAATGTTCTTCCACTTTTTGGAAAATAGGATCAAGAATATATCTTTCTTCTTTTCTGGCGCCAACGAAATGATAAATCTCAATAAACCTGTCAACGCGTTTGATTTTTCCACATTAAATGCCATGCCCCCTTTGGCAGGAGTCTCCAACAACGATACAACGTTACTCCAATCTATAGTTGGGGGGACTGATGTCTGTAATGCTTTTCCAGCAGCACTACAATCTGCATTGGGGTTATTGGTAATGAGAATGAATGAATTTGCCATCTCGGTGTCATTGATCTCTAATTTTGAATGTTGCAATTTGCCCATATCATTGGATGATAAACATCCCTTGAGGGTGTCAAATAATGATTCCATTTTTAAAGCTGATAAAAGTGATGTCTTGATATTAGCTTTTTCCGACTCGGATAGTTTAACCAGTGATTCGATTTCGGCTTGAGTAAATCTCCGGTTGATATCAGACGGCTCTAAGTTGAATTGGGTCTCTAAATAATGCAAATTAGTAAATAAACATGCCACGTTGAATAGTTCTCAACTTACCTTTTAATTGAGCTTTTTGAGTATTAGTTAATGATAAATAAATAACTAGCCGTTGTAATGTGTCTAAGAACTGGAAACACGCAACGACCTCCTCTTGTTCAGTTACAGCAAGTCCAAAAAGAAAAGCGTTAAAGGGGGTTAAAGAACGGACTTCGTGTTGTAAAAGTTTGACTTGTAGTGTGCTTTGATCGTCGTTGAATAAATAAGATCTGATCAAATAACGAAGGTATCGAGTATAAACCTGGCTATTGTCTTCACAAAGCTAAATATCATCCCCATTAGCATCTTGGATCACTGAAAATCCAGTTTCCGTGCTTTACTTACTTCGTGAATCTGCTGAACAGTATTATCCCACTGGTTCGGTTTTTCAAGATTGTTCACTAAAAGAGCAATCTGTGCACCAATGATCTTACTATATTCACCAACTCCTCCGTCGACAGCGCCCGAAGGCGATTGTTGGCTGTTCCGTTTGAAACTAATAACTTGAGCTGAGTGATCGAGGGCTCTCAGTGTTGTGTCAAAACGAGCCCGTACACAATAGTCTAAATTCACACTAATTAGCATCAATCGACGTCTCATTACTCGGCATACTTACACTATTCGTGATTTGTACTTTCCTTAGTCTTTAGCGCGCTTGAAACGGTTAAAAGACTTGGTCTTTATTCGATGTGTCAAAAAGAACTTTGTATATGCGACAGTAAATGGCGAACACAACACTTTTCTCCCGAACGCTTCCCTCAATGCGTGTTTAGGCCGGGTAAATTGGGACTTAGTCTTAAAGCGAATTTTTCGTCCCCAAAAAAAAAAACTTTGTTCTCATATTTACTTTATTCTCTATTATACTCTAGGTTTCCCTTTTTCAGCATCGACAAGCAATCCACCTGGGGTAAATACTAAATATAATCGGAAAGTCGGGGCAGTCGGAAATCGATGCCACTGCGGCGTTTTGACTTCAAAATATCCATGAGATCCTATTCTGGGATTGGCCTTTTCTGTATATTGGCGTTATCAGGAATTAATGTTGTAATATGCAAACCCACTTTGGATCTTCCAATCGTCTCGAGGAGGCATTATTAGTTTGACAGGCTTCCCCTCCCATCTTACCCAGGGGGAAGGTAAAGCGTCAAGTCAATTCACGGAAGAAGATCCCCTCTCCCCTTTATAAACTATTTCTTTACACAATCCAGCTACCGCTGAATTATTTGTAATTATTTGTTCAAATGGTTCATAAAATATACTACAGCGGAAAACCAGAACATTTGAATTTTGAAAACGCCGCATAACTTTTGATTATATAATCCATTAGTCATCTGAAGAAAAAAAAAAAAAAATCTGACATCACTATCTCAATTTTGTCCAAAACTTTTAACCCCCTCTGGCCGAGATGGAAGACGTTAGAATGAATCAGGTAGCGGTTGGCGGTGGTCCCGCAACTATTCTATGTTGCAACTGTGAAACTCCTATGGACGGTACACTGGGATTGACCATGTGTTACGACTGCATCAAGCTCACTTGCGATATCACGGAAGGGATTCCAAGAGAAGGTCATATTAACTTTTGTAGAAACTGTGAAAGATTCCTTCAGCCGCCAAATCAATGGGTGGCTGCACAGCCAGAATCTAGAGAATTATTAGCATTATTGCTCAAAAGATTAAAAGGCTTGAACAAGGTCAGATTGGTTGATGCTAAATTCATCTGGACTGAACCGCATTCCCGAAGAATCAGGATTGAAATCTCTGTTCAAGGCGAGGCAATGCCAAGTGTAATTGTTCAACAAGAGTTGGGTATTGAATACGTAGTCATCGCAACTCAATGTCCAGATTGTGCGAAATCCTTCACTGTGCACACTTGGAACTCCTGTGTTCAAATTAGACAGAAAGTGTCCCATAAGAGAACATTCTTCCATTTGGAACAAATGATTCTTAAGCATAATGCTCATTTGGACACGGTCTCTATCAAGGAATCAAGAGACGGTGTTGATTTCTTCTATTCCCAGAAAAACCACGCAGTGAAAATGTTGGAATTCTTGAATTCGGTGGTCCCAATGAGGTACAAGAGCTCTCAGGAAATGATTTCCCAGGACACCCACACTGGTTCCAAGGTTTATAAGTTTACCTTTTCTGTGGAAATCATTCCAATCTGCAGAGACGATTTGGTTGTGCTGCCCCCTAAATTGGCAAATCAATTGGGCAATATTTCCCAGATTGTTTTCTGCAGTAAAGTCACTAATAGCATTCAATTCATGGATTTCCACAACTTGGCGATCGCTGATCTACCATCCGAAGTATACTGGAGAGCTCCATTTTCCTCTTTGGCCGATGCCTCTCAAATGGTGGAATTTTTCATTTTGGATGTTGAGCCTGTTGGTAAAGTTGTCGGGAAGTATGCATTAGCTGATTGTCAAATCTGTCGATCGAATAATATGAGCAGATCCTTCACCGTTAGAACTCACTTGGGTGGTATTTTGCATCCTGGTGACTCGGCTTTAGGGTATTTCACCGAGACTTCAAACTTCAACAGCCAACTTTGGGATGATATTCCTGATCATCGTAGACCTGACGCAGTGCTGATTAAGAAGATCTATCCAAATAGAACCAAGGCCAAGAATAGAGTGTGGAAACTCAAGAGAATGGCCAACGAGCACAATGTTGAAAAGGATGACAACATCACGCAAGCTGATGCCGACAGAGTCGAAAGAGACTTCGAGATGTTCATGCAAGAAATTGAAGAAGATGCCGAGTTACAAGATGCATTCGATCTTTATAAACGTCCAAATGCTCAAATTCCTCCAAAGAACCCTGATGAAATGGATGAAGACGATGAATCTGGTCCAACAATTGATGTGACTAAGCTGCTTGAAGATATGACTCTGGAAGACAATTAAGACCTCCAATGTATTTAATAGACTAATTACCCTCTATTGTATGCTTTCTTCATTCATTTCGAAATTATATATGGTTTTGTAAGAACTCATGGTAAAATATCTTTCCTCCGTTTGTTGCTCGGGAGATGTTTGGTCCATATATATAATACTACCCCTGATATTTAAATTTTTTGGTCACTTTTCCTGCCAACTCAGTCCCCTAAAGTTTCAACACCTCTTTTTTTTTGTGGGTGTGTGTGTGTGTGTGTGTGTGTGTGTGTGTGTGTGTGTGTGTGTGTGTGTGTGTGTGTGTGTTTTTGCTAGAGTTTCTATTAATTCATCGACGAGGCGTGCCTATTCTACGAGGTATTATCCTTGGTGGACTCATTCTTCCTTCTCTTTTATCCTGTTCAGCTGGCGCTTTCATCTCCTCTTTGAACAGCAGATTGGACCTTCTTTTAGGAAGTTTGGATGATCCGCCACATAATCCCAATAGTTCTTTAGCGAGTTCTCTCACCATCACCGGACTGTCTCCATTCATAAGTTTATGCAGAGTTTCTGTCATACCAGATTCTTCTAAGGCGGAAATCTTTGTAGGATTAAATTCTAGGACTGTTCTTGCAACTCTCAGTAAATTCAGTCTGGCAATTGGCTTGGAGGACCTTATTCGTCGCCTCAGCTGTGCTAATATTCTAGAAACTGATATTGATTGGCAAAACCGTGGACTTGTTCGTAAAATTTTATGAAATGATTCTAAAATGGCATTAAATGAATTGCTCTTAGCCTCATCTAATCCTGCCAAAAGCTTCTGTTCTCCTGAATTTGACATTAGTCGTTCCTCCACTCTAGCCACCTCCTCTTGAAGCCACGCTGATATAGACTCATAGGCATTTACCTGCCAGTAAGGATCACAGGTAAGATATAAATAAGTGGACAATCCATCATGGTGCCAAAGGATTTTTCGACATGTCTTTCCAGCATGGACCATTTCACACAAAATTGGCAGGGCGAATTGCTTCAGTGGAAGATCCCCGCTGACAATATCTTGTAAGAATGGAACAATTCCAGCAACTGCAGCTTCCTCTTGGCGGTCCCTACTTAGACGACAAAGATTAAACATTATATGGAAAACCTGACTGGCAATTTCCTTGTATCGACTGGTACCGTAGCTGTGGGAGAGAATGTTGACCAGAGTTTCTATGGCATTAGCATTCTGAAGTATTGTGAAATTTGCAGGGACTGAAGAAAGATTCTTGAAGAATTTTAAAATAGTTAGTTGGTGGTTTTCTGGTAATTGTGAGTAACACTTCAAGATGGACTTGAAAACTCTTTTGTTTGCAATGGATTCTTTGACATAGCTTTCTGTTTGCGAGAAGAAGAAGAAGGTGGACGATACCATGTTAATTATTTCATTCCTATCCTCCAGATCCGTGTCTGTCAGAATTTTAGGCAATGCATCGGACAATGACCCTAACACTGATCCCCATGAAAGAATTCTGCAAATATCATTTTTAGGCACACTGCCCTGAAGCTGGAACACGTTCCAAATACCTCGAATTCCGATCAATATCAGTTCCCTTTGATTGAGGTAATCCTCTTCGAGAAACTCGGATAAAATATACAACCCTCCACAGCTTATAAACATCTGGAGAACTAGAATCTTTGACTGGCACATGGAATCCACAAATAATGCTGCCTGGTATCGTACTTCTGAGGGGTATTCTCTCGAAGCAAATTTGGTGATCATGGGAATCCCACCTATTAGGCACAAATTTTCCAAACTCTGATGATCGTTTTCTATCAATTCGTTAATGCATTGCAGCAAATTCAAAGCTATTTCGCGATTTGAATGGCTCTCCAAAACCTCTAAAGTGGGCAATAATCCATGAGACTTTACAACAGTTTTTTTAGTTTCAGGGAATTCTTTCAGTGCTACTAGGAGTTTTTGTGTGATTTCCGTTAATTCATCAGCGGTCAAATCTTGTTGATTTAATGATTTTACGAGACCTTCAACTTGGGTGTTTGCTCGAGCTGAACGATCCCTGGCTGCATTGGTTTCCAGATCAACTGATTCGTGATTCTGCTCCATGTCAATCATAGCAAAAGGATCCTCGTCGTCTTCAGAATCACTGTTGGCACCTGATTTGGAAGGGCTTCCTGATGTGTTGGGATGGTGATGAAGTGTGAGTATTGATGATGTCGATGAAAAAGCTGCCTCATTTCCGAATAAACTGGAGTAGTCATCTTCGTCGTCTTCATTTTCAGTGTAATATTGGAGATCTTTAGGTACCATTATCTTTTTGGAGGGCGAGACTGAAGGGGACCTAAACGAAGCTAAGTCGCTAGGCTTTAGTACCGGTGGTAAATTGGATGTTGATTTTACTTCATTGATAGCCGCCCTTAAATTTCCAATATTAAAATCACCTTGAAGATCAGAATAATCCTCTTCGCCGTCTTCACGAAAGGGAGAATCTTTTCCAACCAATTCATCAGTTCTCTTTTTAGGGGTCCTATTTAACTTATCGATGATATCATCACCTTCAAATGCGTCGTCCCAATTCTTATCGTCCTGTTCTATCTCAAGTGCCCCTGTATTTTGAGCAGCTACCAAGTCTCTTAATTGCCGTCTTTTAGATTGGCTAAATTTTCTAATTGATGTGAACGGGTCATCATTATCAATGTTGATGTTACTATTTTTTCCAGCGTTTTTCTTTGGGTGATTTCGATGAGAATAAAAAAAACCATCACCATTTTTGTTTTCCTTATCATGTTCCTCTGAATACTTTAGAAGGTCCTTATACTTATCCCTCTTGTTTGTAGAATTTTTATGTTTTGAAGCGGATGTGACTCTCTTACTCACAGAAGACGTCAGATCCACTGGCTCTTGAATAGCGTCGTTCCATAGTTGTACAGACTTCACAGCTTCGTCATATTTGGTCGTGAGATACTTTAATTTTCTATCGGAATCAGCCACGCTCAACATCCAGGGATGCTTCAGCAGCTTTTTTGCAGAAACTCGCAGATTCGGATCCTTCTGAAAACATTGCAACAAGAAATCTTGAACTTGCGGTGATAATCCTTCAGGAATTGGCGGATGGTCATCATTAACTATGGCAAATAGAGCTGGCATTTGCCGCAAGTTATGATATGGTGGTTTACCAGTTAGTAGTTCGATAATTGTGCACCCTAAACTCCATATATCAGAGGCTGTACTGGCTCCATTGAGCTCGATCACTTCTGGTGCCATCCAATTGGGCGTTCCAACCACAGAATGATCCCCCAAGTTTGTGATTCTTGTAGCTACGCCAAAATCAGCTAACTTGGCCAAACCATCTTTTGTGGTCAATATGTTCGCACCCTTAATGTCACGGTGAATTGTACCCTGTTGATGGAGATAGGTCATTCCTTGAAGTACCTGATATATATAGACCGCTACCAAGTTTTCTGGGAATTTTCCAAATTTTTTACAAATAGTGCTCAATGATCCATTTTCGCAATATCTATAGTGAATTAGCTCCTATTCTGATCAGAGGTCTAACTAGTCTGCGACTTTCACGCGATGATCAACACTTACTCTAGAATAATGCTCAGGGTATCAGCCGTCTTGACAAAACCATGGTATTTCACAATATTCGGATGATTCAAATTCTTTAGTAAATCAATCTCTAACATAATCGTCTCCAAATCATCCTTGGGTAAATTTACCAATTGGATCTGCTTTATTGCGACTGTTTCTCCAGTCGTCAGGTTCAGAGCCCGGTAAACTGAGGCGTGCGCCCCCTTCCCCAAACAATCCCCCAGACTGTAATTGGACAATGGATCTTTACTGCTCCTCTTCAATCTTTGTGAAGGTGTTGACGACACGACATTATCACCATTGATCCTGTTCTTTCGCGGGGTTTCTGGGCCCATAACTGTCAATCCCGATCTATCATCCCAAACCCGCTGCTGCAACTTTTTTTGTAAACAAACATTTCTCCACCACAACAAAAAGTTCTCCTCTCCCAAAGTTCGAACTCCGCCAAAAAAAAAGTGGGGGGTGGGGGAAAGAAGCCAGAATGTAAATTTTAAACTAATTTATACAACAAATTCATTTAATAAATATATATATAATACTTGGAGCATGGAGGATGATGACTGAAATTTAAATTAAGCGGCAAGCCAAGGACTGGACATGACTTCATCGACACTTGGACGTTTAGCGGGATCGTATTGAAGCATGGATCTAAGGAGGGTCTTGATCTGTGTGGCTTCTTCGTCATTAATGGTAGATGGTTTGTTGTTATCGAAGTGGGCCTCTAGAATTGGAGTGTGCTTCAAATCATCTGGAGGGGTGATATGACCGTGCTGACCAACACATTTCGAGTAGAAGTTGGATGGCTTCCAGTTTGAAACAAGCTTTTCTGGCAAAGCTCCAATAAGAGCATTCATTTCAATGAGATGTTGATCATCAATCTCCTTTGACTTTGATTTTGTGAACTCGAAAAGCTTCTTACCAGTGATCATTTCAAAGATTACACATGCCATAGCCCAGATGTCGATCGACTTATCGACCTTAGTTGGATCCAGAATTGCTTCAGGAGTTCGCAAATGGAGACTTGGATGTCGGCCATCGGAAGCAGGTTCGCCATTCTTGAATGCAGAATACATTCCGCCGAGTCTGATGCCCATGTCTGAGCCAATCTTTGTAAACTTGAGAAGAGGTTGATCAGCCATAATCATTTGTGGAGCACCCTTCTGCTTGATGTTTTCCATGTACGATTCAGGTTCTTCAAAATCCTGGTCGAGCTTCTTTCGGCGGATTTCTGTCAAATCTTCAATTTCTAGAAGCCAGTTAGACATGTCAAGGTTTCCATGAGCAATATCCATGTCATGAAGCTCCTTGACTCCCATGAGAGCCTGTTTCACAAGTTTCTTTGTCAAAGGAGCCCGGTGCTGGACCATCTTCTTCTTGACAGCATCGTCAAGCATGCAACTCCAGAGAACAGCGACACTTGGTCCCATAGCGTCAAAGACCTGGCCAACATGTTCACCATTGAGACCAGTTTCCTTAAACCGATTCAATTCAGACATGATATGAGGACACGACTTTGTGGCCTCGGCAATGGTATCGAAGTTGGAGTTCTTGGCCAACTTCTTGGAGGTACGGGCATTAAAACACTTTACAGCAACCCATTTACGTTCCTTGGAGTCAAGGGCAAGGTAAACAGTGGACAGTTCCCCATGACCCAACTTTCGGATCACTTCGTAACGGAGACTGCCCAATTCGCTGTCAATGTCTACAGCGAGCATTCCCCCGGAACGATAATCATGAGGGGTCTCCATTGCCAACGGTTGATGGTGGTAGAGACTGTCAAGTTCCTTCTTTTTCAACTCCATCTTGATTCTTAATAGTTGTGGTTATAACAGTAGTAATGCTTATATAGTTTGTAATATTCAATTTCAACAAGGTAAAAGAAAGAAGAAGAAGGAAAAAAATATTAAAGTGCTCGGATTTTATGCGCTTTATATAGACTTCCCTCGTTTTAAAAGTGGAGCAATAATAAAATAAACCACCTGACTTGGATTACCTAGTTAAGTTATAATCGTCCCAGTTGTAGGTTACATGTAAAACATGCCACCAGAGCCCCAAGGAGCCCCTTATTCCGTTAAGAACAGTTCGCTATATAATATAATTCTCTATTTAATCCGGGGAGATTTTAAAGATAGGTTATTTGACGACTTTGAATATTATGGCCCCGTATTTTGCCACTCACACGACAACAAAATCTGGGGTAATCCTCAAGCAATTAATTGCGCGGCGCCGATCATCATTGAGGAGTAATCTCTGCGCCAGCTCACAACAAAGGAGGGGATCCTGTGAAAGCGGGGAAATATGAACCCCTTATAGCTGACTTAGCAGTTTAATAAAAGAAATTAATGAAGTTTTTAAGAATTAAATTCCGGCCCTCGGGTCGTTTTTTTATTTCTAATTTTTCTACCTATTCCTCGACTGGCTCTGCTGGTAGTCCCCCCTAGGAGCGATTGAACCTGCATACCGTGCATTATCAGTTGTCTCAGATTATGTATTCCTGCATACGGCATATCTGTCAAAACCATCCAAGCGTTTATGCCGATTTCTGGGTTCGCAGGAGCTGGATGGCACTTCGATCGGCTTTGATTGAGATATTGGAATGAATACAGCGCACGCTATTAGCAATTGGATGCGATACTATCTTTCAAGGAATATTGGGCCGAAATGGATGGGGCGGAGGGCCTGAATAGAGTGTATATGGCATGAAGAGTCACGTGACCTATGGGCTTGACTACACAAAAAGAGCAGTCTAATGAACGGTGAGAAGTCAGTTCCGTTTAAAGATAAAAACCTATAGAATCAGAAACCAAATTGAATAAGAGGGCCCTACAGTTTTTTTAGGGATTGGCCAAGTGAAATTGAGATTCTTCTTGATCTCAATGATTCGACCCTTTTGTTGTCTGCCCCTGTGTGATTTCAAATTCTTGTGTATAATTTGTAGACTTTTTGGAATAGCGGTGTTTTTATAGTTGTTGTCGTTCATTTCATTTGATCGATTTGGCTATATTAATCCCCCCCAGCGCTTTCATATATAAACCACTTTATCTCATGTGCCGCGGTGATCCTCAGGAAGGCATGCGGTGCAAATATATCCCCTTCGGAAAGCAGTAATAAGTAATTCACCCCTGTGTGCAGAAGTTTAAATAAAGATAGATATATCAAGCAAGGCGATTCATTCAATGGCTCGCTTTAAGCGTTTTCACATGTTATATATTCATACAATGTCTATAGCGCAACCATTAGGCTCCGTTCTAACCATCTAGAAGTCCCCCTCACGTTGTGATCTACAATTACGACTATTCACTACTGTCCGAAAGCCTTGGGCAATGTCTGCCACATATAGTCTGTCTCACACTGCCACTTTGCTAGTTCCAGCACCGCCACACTCTATTCAATTTTTTTTTTTTTTTTCATTCTGAATTCAAATACCGTAAAACAGCTGTGCTTGTAATACGTAGAAAAACGTGCTGCCCTCCTCATCTTCTCGTTGGCCATGATATTCGGTGGATGGCGAATAGTCTTCGGAAGTAAATGAGAGTGTCTCGGGCCAATCTATTTCGGTCACTGTTGGTTTTGGCGACGAGAAGTCGGGTGACGAAAGCCACTTCGATCCCCACGGTTGGAGACTTGGATATCGCGATTAGAGTCCCGGTCACCGCGGGTAGCGCATCGACCACCATTAGAGTCCCGGCCACCACGGTTAGAGTTATTGGAACGACGGGCTTGACGACAAATTAATTCATTGCGTCCTTGTCATCGGCAATTGCTGCATTTGTAGAAAGTATTGCTGGGTTCAGCAATTAGCTTCATGGCGTGTATGATTCGGTTTATTTGATACGAATTGAAATGTTGTTGAATCTTGGCCCATACTGTATAGCGACTCATTTCTTGCGTTCTCGACGGTAACTTATCATATAAATCATCGACAAAATATTCAGGTGCAATAAGGGAACTGTACCAAATTTCTTGCAACAAAATAACATTTCATCATGGTTTTTGAGTTTCCAAAAGTTGTCATGTTCCAACGACGTGAACGGTCTGCATTCTCCTCAGACTTTGTAATGCACAACTTTTGTCTGAGGTTTTTGAACAATAAAAGCCAACCTTTATCATCTTGAATCGCATCCCAGGGGTTCAAAATCTACCACTCCAGTTACAGGTGGTTGAGTTCTACTGAGTAGAGCTCTTCTGATCATATGTACCGAGTGTCCTGCATGGTGAGCTGCTAAAGCCAAATCGTGAGCTGTATCGATCCAAAAGGCAGTTTGGCTCGTACGCAGTGTTGCAAGGACAGAGAGGTCGCGAAAATAACTGGTGCAGGAAAACAGCGGGGTTGGTTTTCTCGACTCGGATTGGTTCACGGAGTTGCCATTCATTTCAGAGCTGCTAACTGAGCTTTGAGAGTTGCAATTTCGGCCTCTACCTCTTCACATGTTTATTTCTGTATTTTCTGACATTTCTTCTAAAAGTTAATAATAATAATAATAAATCATATTAAAGTCCTATGTAAATAGGTAATTATACAGAGAGTAGGACTAGGTTTAAACATTTGCCAGTTATAGGCAGCTCGGCATACAAAATATTTCAAATCAATTGGCGACGGAGCCGGATTTCCCTCTAATTGAGCGTGTAGGAAATCTTCTAAAAGTTGAGGTGTGAGAGCTCTCTTTTGCTCTATCTATATAAAAGACACACTAGTGCTGGAATATCAGACATTCTGTAACGCATAGAACGACACAAGCTTTTCTTTCAATATTTTTTTTCTTAGTTGTGGCTCGAATACTAGTGTGTAGTTGCAGTCGACGTCAGTATAAGGCCAGGCGTGTTGGGATATATATGGGGGCGGGTTCCCTTTTTATATTTGGTCACCTACCGCTTCACTTTTTTCGCAATGTTAGTCCTTCACACATTTGGCTCTCGTTAAATCTATGAATGACTATTTCAATAGCACGTTCCGTTGGCTCAGTTGGTAGAGCGTCAGTCTCATACGAACGATAAAGAGTCATTCGAGTGATCTGAAGGTCGAGAGTTCGAGCCTCCCACGGAGCAATTTTTGGAGTTCATACCATTTATTTATATAATCGGGATATATACGTTATATATAAAATTGTTGTCCTGCTATATATTCACATTTAATATCTATTTACGCAATATTAATCTAGAACTTTAATTGGACAAAGTTCAGTCTTCATCTTTTTCTCTCTATATATATATATATATTATTCGATATATTCTATCAATTGTGATTCTGAATATTCGTTATATAATTACGCAGTTTCATTTTTTTCGGACTGTTCTGCATACCATACCCAATTCTGTATATATATATGTACTCTTACCGAATGCTATGAAAGCACAAGTTAAATTAATAAATATCTAAAATGTGGCATGTTTCCTTGAATTCTATAGTAATTGAGACTTATTAGTTTTATAGTGCTGGAGTTCATATATTGTTCAACGATAGAGGCTACATAAATGTAAAACGCACACTAATTACCATAAAGATAGAGGGATATATACATATATATGTATGGAACGTACAAATTACCTCCGTTCTAATCTCAATCAATCCAATCCAATACTAATCCATACGAATCCTAAAGCCATCTAATAATGCTATCGTAAAACATTGAGGATAGTCTTTCCAGGTGCCAGACAAAAGCCGGCCATCTTCATTTATAATATTCATTTAATATTGAAAATTTATAATATATACCTACAAAAGTGCTTGCAACTTTCCACTAGATTTCAATGCTTGAATCTCGCTGTTGCCGCCAATGTGCTTGCCATTGATAAAGATGTTTGGCACAGTTCGTTGGCCAGTCAATTCCTCAAGGATATTTTGGATTTCAGCACCATCATCTATTAACGATTCCAGTTAGCACCCATCTATCAATTGTACTAATTTCCGAGTCACTCACCCCTTTGATCAAGTTCAATAATATATGCTTCAACACCAAGCTCTTTCAACAAAGCCTTTGTCTTTTGACAATATGGACAATAGGACTTTGAGGCAACAAAGACCTTATTATCGTTAATCCAACCTTGAATTTCTTCCTTTTTACCCATAATTGCTATTTATGATTGTTTAGCTCTAAGATGTGCGGTTATATTGTTATTTGTATCCGATCACGATTATTAATCGACCCGTACTCATATTTACACAGGGAGACGGAATTGTTCAGACAGAGGTTCTCCGCATGACGACTAAACCATCGGAATGGTGAAATTTAGTCCTACTGTTTTCTACAGAGTTATTAGGTTTTAGCCAAAATACGATAAAGGAGATAATTAATTATTAAGTAAGGTATTTTAGAAAGGTATTATACAAAAAAAGTCATATGCAATGTGCAGGGATAAATTATAATCACTGGTCGCCATTATTGTTCGTTGGAGTTGTGCTTCCTTGAGTGGATTGCCTATATGGCCGCATTCTTTCAGTCTGAAGAGAAGAGGTGCTAGTGTTGAAATTGACAGCTCCAGTAGAGCTGGCATCTGGCAAGCGTGACAATAAGAGTTCTAAATTCTTGAATCCGTTTTCAAGCGTATCCATTCTCCGCATTATCAGTCTGGACATTCCTTGGATTTCCTCAGATACGTCACCAGACTGTCCAATATTTTTCAACCACACACGATTTTCATCCTCATCGTCAGATTCCTCAATGCCATCGTCTTCCTCTTCCTCTTCCTCTTCTATTTCTTCGATCTCTTCCCCTTCATCAGGCACATAATCAAATTCCTCATCATCTTCCGCAGCCCGATTCACCTGAGCAGTATGTCTGCGATATAATTTTGGTCGCTTATTGATGTTGCTAGACACGGAGCGGTCGCTGAAGTTATAAATCCCCCGGGTCTGTTGTTGCATCCTCCACAGATGTTTGTCCAAAACAGATGCAGTTGATCTTGTTGGAGACAATGCAATGTTGCCAGTCCCATGCCTAATTAACGAGGAAGTGGTTGAAAATAAACGGTTACGATTCATGGGGGTAAATCTTCTCGCAGTAGTCTGACTGCTGTCATCATAAAATTGATCAGGTTCCCCGGAGCCATTGTCCAAATATGGATTCCTCTTCTTCTTTTTCCGAACCGAAGATTCACCATGAAACAGGCGGGCACCTAATTGTGGAGTAATTCCAGATGCTAAATCGTCGTCCTCTATATCTGGACCATCAGAATTTTCTGAATCCGCATCATGATAAAATTCGTCAAACCCGCGTCTGTCTTCAGGATCAGAAAGTGTCTCTGAATAAAATGTACGAGTAGTTGACCTAGGGCGCCCAGAATTGTTTGTACCATAAACATCTCCTCCATTTTCGCCATTTCCACCTCCATCGTCAAGTCGAATACTAGGTCTGACTTTAACCGTCCCTTTATACGGTCGCTTGAACACTTCGTCGAGAAGGTCATCGTTGGAAACTTTGGGTTTTGCCCGGTGTCTATCATGCTCACTGCCAATTTGTGGGTTCTTCTTCTTCTTCTTCAACCGTGGTTTATTGTTTCTATTACCTGGAGTCGAGCCTGAAGAACGTTCTTGCAAATTCTCGCCGCCTCCAGAACCTAGCGGGGGTGTATGACCTGCGCTATTAGCAGTGACCAAGGACGGAAGCTTCATGTGGTTGAGAGCTTGGTGCAATACCTTCTTTCGCTCAATTTCAGTGTTCTTTGCATTAGCCGCCCTTCTCTTCATCATGCGGAAATGGAACTTCTCGTAGACATAAATAGCAAACAATTCTGGGAAGTGTGTTACCTTGATGATTGTCCGGTTAAGCACAAGGAAATTCCTTAATGGCATCACATAGAATAATGGTCTAATAATCAATTCGATCAGATTCAAGGGAGCTGTGTAGGAAAATAAACTTGACGACTCAGACTTGATCATTGTAATCGTGTTAACAGCAAATAAATATTGGTGCTCTTCATGTGCATTAGTAGTGACTGCGGAAAAACTGTTAGACAAGACAGCAATGAGAATAGTCATGATCAAAAAGTGGGTAATAAAAAGATAAAAAACCAGCATTGTTCTTCCTAAGACCGAGTAATAAGACCAGCTATCCCAAACGGTAGGTGTAAACCCAAATAAAATCTTCAGCAGATCATATGCAATCTTGTTGGCACTGAAAACGTCTCTAGCGAATGCCATTGTGAATGCAACCCAAAATCCTGACGAGAATATTATGATCACTAAGCATGCAACTGCCAAATCAACCATCATCCTTCTAACCGAAACTACCATCTGAGAAAACACTTCATAATTGTCAAATACCGAAAACAGTCGTGGAAACAGGAAAATGGAAATGGTAGCCAAAAAATCATGAGCCACTCGAGCCAATGCATGACTGTGATCAGCAAAAATATAGGACGCAAAAAGGCAAAGAGCATAGCTAACCAATAGCAGCAAGATGATCAGGTCAAACCAATTCCATAAAGACATGACATAAAGCGTGAACCCGGCATCACTGAATCCAACAATTTCGTCCAATATAAATCCCAATGACCAAAACCAAAATACTAGTTCAATCGCCGAAAAGGTCCTAGAATGTCGTGACAAGACCATAACATACAATGTCAATAGAATGATAAACGAAACCAAGTTTATAACATGGCGATAACGTGGAACCCGTAACCGAGATAATTTGAACAAACTGGCATTCTCATAGCGATATCGTACACCAGGTCCCCTTCTGCCATAACCCTGCGCAAGCACTTCTTCTTCATTGGCAAACTTCACCCTATGTAGCTTATGCATACTTGATTGGAACATTATCGAACCGTTCCAAATTTCTTCCAGAATTTCAATTACGACTGGATGGGATAAAAACCGCTTTGCTTCAGCTTTGATAGATAACTCCAGTGTCGAAATACGCTGCCAGCGGGGGATAATCTCTTTCCTAGTATTTCCATTGGCCAAAGGATAGAAATCATAGGTCAATGCGTTCAACAAATCATCAGGATCACTATATTCCCTGAGTAACTTGATTGCGACAATTTCACAAATCATGGCCCGGGTGGCCATAACACCCGACATTGAAGCATTGTTCGTACTTTCCTTATTAAATTGTAACATATTAGCCATCAGGGCGTATAAAGTGCCTGCCGATAGCTCCTCTTTAAGAGCTGCGACCAATGGTCGAATCAGAAAGGAGTGAATCTGGGGAGATTTCAATTGCTCATATTTCAAACTGGTATCCACCCGTTCTACTACCAAGTCGTAAGTATCCAGGACTATGCTGTAAATAGGAATGGAATCTAGTACGGAAGGTGTAAATAATGGCAAAAGAGCTTGCCGTTCCTCATCCATAATTAGCTATTAATTTTACGATTTCCCCTTACTTTGATAAAACCAAAAATAATCCTAGCTTTGTGATTTTCCATTGGAACGCGTTTTTATGTGCGGCTTTGAAACAAAATATTCCCATGCATGAACATTAGTACTAGAGAAGTTCCGCACTCAATTGTTGAATGTTAAATATATTTATAAATAAATAAATATATATATATATATATATGACATCTACTGGGGATAGTCTAAAGCATATTTATTTGATTGCCGGACATCCCTCCACGTCCAAGCCATAATGAAGGGAATGACACTTGCAACAAGACTGATGACAAACATAACCATAAAGAACGTCTTGATACCTAACGAGTCTAACATAGAGGTCGAAGCCATTGGCATGACACCGGCTGCTATGGATCGTAAGAGAGTAATTGCAGATACTGCCGACGCTGATTGATCACCATGAACGTCAATCACATAATTGAGTGCACATTGGAAAATGGGAAAGAACCCTGAACCGATACAAAACTGGCCAATGCTTACACTATACCATCCCTTTCGATGAGTCAACCACATTACCAGAAATCCCACAGTAATAAAAATACCTCCGATAATCATCGGAATAAATCTCATTTCAGGATTCCAAACCACACCTTCGAACTTTACCTTTTTAGTATGCGACTTATAAACGGTGTTAATCACGTAGTTTATCAAGGTACCCACCACTGCAATGCCAACGAATTGGCTGATATTGAACATGCAAGCAGTGGCCATATCCCAACCAAAAAGTTCCTTGGTAATTGCAGGCATGCAAGCAGCTCCAGTGTACATTATTCCAAAACTTAAACATGCGTATGCGGACAGCCAAAATAGATGATTGGTACAAAAAAGCTTGTATGGAGTAACCAAATATTTCTCTAATGGTATCGTTTTGCCATTAAGAGTTGACTTTGTATAAAACTTAGTGTCCTTAAACTCAATTGAAAGGCTTTCCGCCGCCTGTGCCTCCAAAAGCGGTCGATAAGACTCCTTGATTGCAAAAAGCGAAAAAGCAGTCGATACTAACATGTAGCCACCGGTAATTAAATAAATATATGTGTAGTCGCCAAGCTTCTGAGTGATAATTCCTCCTGATATTGGACCAAATGTTGGTCCACTAGCCACCAATACTGCGTAACCCAAAAGAATGTCAGCTCTTATTCCTGGTTCAAAGAGATCTTTTAAGGCGGCCCCAGAGCTAAGGATTGGTGCAGATGACAGGAATCCACCAAAAAAACGGACGATACATATTGCCCAGAATGGCTTGACCAGGAATGAAATTAAACAGAGAAGCGAAGACACTGAATATGGAGTCAAAATTCCTACCTTGCGACCAAACCTTTCAGTGATTGGAGCAATAATCAACGGACCAAGGGCCATCCCGAACATGAAGATTGATGTAGGGAGCATTGCCACAGTTTTCCCCACATTGTATCTTTCTGAAATATCAGCCACACTTTGACCAAACATGGACGTAGAAATTTGAGTTCCAAATGATGTGAGCGCATATGAAGCCACTATAAATACACGTTTCCAGGTTTTCCAATTATAAGGGTGCTGAGGGCTATCCTCGTCAATCTGAACAAAATAACTGGGATAAAGAGGCTCCACGGGACCCGCAACAGCTGTTGAAGAAGAAGAAGGCGTTTTTGAGCTTGGCTCAAACACGGTAGGTAAAGGTGGTGCGACAAAATTAGTGGAAATTTGTGATATTGACGAATTGGATGAACTCGACTTTTTTTCTCTAGCACTATCAGCCAATGGAATTAATGTATATCCCCTGTGTCTGGTTTTTTCTGAATGTAATAAACCTTCGACGCCATCAGAAGATGCCGGAACTCTATCTTCCGGTGGATTCATCTCAACATTGTTAGGAATAGTTTTCGACTTTCTAAGCAGTCCCATTATCAGTTGCAAAAGCGAAAGAAATTATATTGTAAAAAATGAATACAATATGAGGAGAAGGGACTCAACTGTGAGCTAACGGAATGGGCATGTTATCTTTTTATATTATTTCTTAAGAACAACGAAATTGCCAAGTGCTAAAAGTAGAAATCATTTAACTAGGTAATATGCTATAAAAGGGAGAGATGGCTAGTATTTTATTTTATCTACCTAGATATAAAAGGGAGTTATAGATGTTATTAGCGCAACGTAACCGTGAAAGCAATGACATTTTATAAATAGAATGAGCTATTTTTTACCTCTGCATCCAAACGTGTCATTGTATGTTGTCAGATTTCTTATCTCTTGGAAACCCATATTATAGTCTAATGCACCAAGGACCCGTTTCGCTTTTGGATTACCATCCTTGCATCTCACAGATGCAGTAGTAGTTGATATTCGAAGTGAACTTTAGCTGAATGTAAAAAAAAAAAAGTGAACCCTAAAGGTTGATTTTTGCAGGAAAATGAGAATACGCTAGATTTAATCAAACCTATTGATTTTTTTTTTTTTAATTTTTGAGGACAGGTATATTAATTGATGTTGCAGATCTCCATACAATCATCCATTTTTCGTACTTTATTAGGTATCTTTATGAAAATTAATTACGAACGTACTCAGCAAGTCGCTAATCTAGGGGGCATGTCACAACGGTGGGTTTCATGAGATCTCTTGTGTCCAACAAGCATCAATTCATAATCGGATTCCAACACATTCACAAAACAACTTAAACCTATTCAGTAAAATACCAGTTTCATATTTTTACATATCTATTTGGCAACGGCAGCAAGAGATTCGAGAACTTCCAATTCAATCTTACCTTCAGCAGCAACAGCCTCATCAGAAGAGGCGGCCTTGTTTTGGGCTTCAGAGGTCAATGAACGAATAGCCTAGAATAGTTAGAATGTGAAACATTATTTCAAAAAAACAGAACTGGGGAAAACTCACTTCAGGAGAAAAGTCTTCGATTGGATAAGCTTCCACGGCGTTGATGGCCAAAGAGGAACCTTCATTAACAGTGGCAAAACCACCAGAAACAAAGAATTGCTTGGAGGAGCCGGAACCTTCAATAACTTCGACTAAACCTGGTCTCAATTGTTGAATAGTTGGAACGTGGTCAGCTAAAATACCGAGGTCACCAGCAGTGGTTGGAATGTTGACTTGGGTGCTAAAATAATAATAATTAGTTTCAAATTCTTCTGGCAATGTCACTTTCGACTGCCTTACGCTTCAGTGTTCTTGTAGAGAGTCTAAAAAAAAATATTGTTAGTTTGCCTAACGGTCTCGAGAAAATTTCACCACTACGAGGGTCCTTACAGTTCTTGGAAGAGCCAAAGAAAGCTTAATCTTGTCGGCTGCACCGGCGGCGTCAGCATATCCTCGACGAAACACAGCTGGTCTGAAAGTTCTGGCAGCAACGGATCTGAACATTATTTTGCTTATTAGGTCTATGAAAAAGCGAGAAAGCTGTGGTGATGCAACAAGAATGATGTTGATTGGGTGAGTGTATCTGCAAAGAACGTTGTTCCATTTATGCAGGAAAATTTCATCGGAGTCGGCGACCCGGAAACCGAAAAGGTTCCGTGCGCCAGAGACGATATTTTGTATTAAAGCATCGGGCCGATTTTAATAATTGTTGATGGATGAGGAAATTTGGTTTTGGAGGGGGGTTGTTCATCATCGTATTCATAAGATAGGAACGGGAAAAGGACGATATATTTATTTCACTGCTGGCCGGGATGGAACAGAAGCTACAGAATTCTCTGAACGTAAGTAAAATTAAAAAAGTGAATGGAATATGACAAGAACCTGAGTGGGGACTAACATTGCGAATGAAATCTGTATAGACCATATTAGTGTCAACAGGACATTTATTGACATATTTATATTCTAACACTAATCAGAAGGCTATACCGAATCCTCCGGGGGCGCTACAAGCTTCGATTGATGGCGAGGTGAAGAATTTCCAGAAAATACTGGATAGCATCGACCTTGAAATACAAACGGGACAGAAATACATAAGACAAATGATTAAAGATAATGCCAATAAGGACGCGAAGAGTAATGACAAGAATAACGAAGAAAAGAACGATGAAGACGAATCAACTAAACAAATAGTTGGGGGGACCGAGGACCAAGAGAAGAAAGATGAACAGCCAGATAGCCAATTGGCCGATACGTTCGATATGACGGATCCTAACCAAACGTTTGTCGATAACGACTTGGACGCGTTATTGGACTCTGTTGGTGGTCACGATCAAACTGATCAAGCTCAGACAGATGACATTGGTGGATTGTTTGGTGATGACTTTGATTTTATTATACCTGATCAATGAAGTAACTTCTATTATCTTTTTGACTATTCCACTATCTTTGTCTTGGTTACTCCGGCTAGAGGAATGATACGTAGGCTCCTCTGGCTCCCTGGTATTATTTTCTGGCATATTGACTCGAGCTCTTTTTACTTTTGGGGAGTTGACCATCAGGAACTATTATATATCAACGGCGCCCCCCCCCCCCCTGAGTTGTGTTCTTCAGTCAAAGTGTATTTGTATCATTGCCATATAAACTATTTAACGAATAAATTTTAATCATCAAAATATGACAGCGAAACTGGAAGTTTTGGGCAGATGTCCGCTCCGCGAAGCGGAGCAATTATGTCCATCCATTATTTTATCTATTTCACCCCGAAGGTGAGACAGAAAAGATTGAAAATATGCACATGTTAAATATTCATTCTACTTGGTCAGATTCCGGTTCGGAAACAGGCTCCCTGTGGAGCCGAATGACCATGCATGACAGGTTGTCAGAGCTCATGTTTTGTAGAGCGTAATCCACAAGCATTTCGCTGGCCTGTTGTGGACTCTTGCAATCGCGGATGACCTTGACTGCAGTATCATCATCACACACATCCCACAAACCGTCACATGCTATAATAACAAATTCATCTTTCTCCGGGTGAAGAACTGTTTCTGTAGTATAGGGTGCCCCTGTCACGTAGTCCTTCATGTAATAATCGCCTAGAGACCGCGTCACGGCGAGAACACCATTGACACGATTGTTCATCATAATTCCACCACTGTTTTGCACGCGTTTCGTTTCGTTTAGATCTGAACCCTTGTGGTCATAGGTTAGTCGAAGTGGCCGTCCTTCTCGACAGAGAACAATTCGAGTGTCCCCTACATTGGCACAGTACAGCTTTCTGTCAGAACCTTCCGATCGTATCAATGCCACTGCAGCAGTGCAACCACTATTTTGTATATCAGCCTTTGTCATTTTGGAATCAGCATCTTGAAAAGCTGCACTCAATGCGTGAGCTGGAGTTTCTGCTGATTGCAAATTTTTCTCAACAAATCCATGAAGTCTATTAGAACACCAATCTGCAGCCCCCATTCCGGCATGACCATCAAAAACTGCAAAATAACCTGCATCGATACTATCCCCAAAGTTATATATGTATGTGTGTGCATCTTCCATGGTTCGTCGACATTTCCTGTTTCGGTCTTCTGATACTCCCACAGTGAAACTGCATTTTTGGGCCGACTCTTGTGATGATGACATATCGATTTTATCCTTACTGCGTCGCTTGAAGTATCGTCGGAACAAGCTGGGTTGGACGGAGCTTGTTGACATATAAACTGCTTGGAAGAGTCAAAATTCGATGTTTGCTGGGACCAACTCACACACTTCCGCTCCCCCACAACCTCAAATTCGCACCTTCCGGATTTCCATTCACACCTCGCCACCGCTAAATTTTCCTTGTCACAATGGGCTACGGATGAATCCTATGAGCTGTCAATTTAATGTATTATGTAGAGGTCTGAAGAGAACATGTATAATATTCAGAGCATGTTCAACATTGAAAAGCGCCAATTAGGTGAGGTTTGAATGTGCTCCTATAGCAATCTCAGTAAATTGCCCTAATCATATCACTTTTATAAAATATATAGAAACAAGGAGAAATATTAAATTTAGGAAAATGTGGAAAATCTGTCTCCTTTGTATACGTTTTCTCTTGAAAGCTGAAGCCTGGTTGGCCAATAAGATGCATTCGTGGCATTGCATGAGAAAGAGTAAATAATGGGTTTTGTAGTTGACAACCCCGAGATAGATGTAACTAGCGATCTGGTGTAAAGTTTATATTATAAAAATTGAAACTGACATCTATGGAGCTTTGATGTGTGGACATGATCCTTTGGAGTAGTCTGGACAGCAGGATTTTTTGGAATTTCCAATCGCTCCGCTGGAAGAAGAAGACAATATTAAAAAAATCAGGGGGGTCCGCTGTGCTGGTGAAGCTATGATGAAAAGCGTTTTCTTCTTTCTGTGGTTGGGTTATCATTGTGTAGAAATGCGGTATTGGTCTGTTAGTCAAGAAGGTTCCGCAGCATTCAACCCCAGAACGATTTCAAGCTGTAACAAACAGGTATCGATAAAATGCTGCAACTCCTCTTTATTATGCCAAGCAGAATTGCAGACTCCACTCAGCTCTAACTGACCCATAAATGTACTAAGAAAGAGTCCAAACCCAGTTCGCAGCTCCTCTCCACAGACCCAGGGATTATATGCTCTAAAGATACTCTGTTTGTGTTTGATTATTCGATCAACTAACCCCATGCTAGAGATGGTCACAGTAGAAGCAAAAGCCTGAGGTGGAGGAATTGGTGGCAGAGTTCCATCCTTCGGTGGACCCGAGTAATCTTGCAGTAATCGGGCCCATAAAGCAGGAATATTCTTTATATGCTCCTTATCATTCTTGACAGATACATAAATATCCTTAACATGCGTGATAATTTCCTGGAACTCCTTCCTTCTTTGAGAATTGGTCAGCGAAGAAACGACGGGTGGTACTCTTAATTGTACCTGAAGTTTCTGCGGTGGTACTGAATGGTACACAGCAGCAGCGTGTTTAGGGGTGCTAAATGGCTCGGGACAGTTTGGCCTTTCATTCAATAGGATATAACTATTGTATTGAACTAGACGCTCTTGCTTGCCTTGCGGCTGAATATCTCGAAGAGCCATTGCAATTATTGCATGAAGCGCCTGAGTGATCGAGATTCCTTGCGATTTGCAAGCATTGATAATTTCAGTTGTTTTTTCAACATTCGTGCACATCTTTGGTGCTTTCCTGGAACCCTGATGTTTCTATCATATGGCACTTCCGCTTGTGGAATAACATCAACTTTTTCATCACTGTGACAAGCAAGTTCTGGTTCAACCTCCACCGAATTATTAACACCAGCTGCTACGCACAATGGCGGACTTAAATAGCTCACCTCATTTCCAAACACTGGACCGGGCTCCTTGTTATATTCGTGTACAGCGCACTCTATCAGATTATTCAGCAAAGTTAACGTTCCAATTCCATCAATGATATCATGTGGCGCACGAATTATGAGATCACGATGCATCTCTGTGTCTGACGATTCTGATGATCGCACAACGAATAATGTAGCAACCTTTGGAGCCGGAGGGTCAGAATTGGCCCACTCTAACCCTGTTTGACCATTATCAACAATCTTGAATGTTTCATTTAGCCAATCTTCCTTAGTATTCTGGTCGCTAAATTGCTTATATCTCTTCACAATCTTCTCTGTTTCCGCATCCCAAAAAGTTTGAGAAGCTATTGTTGGACATTGGAACCTCAACCTTAACCAAGCCAATGAAAGAATTCTCTCAATGCGGTCCATTCCATCATTACTTGGAATCACTAATTTAACGTAGCCTGTCATGCCAAAAAAAATTCGCCCAGTCCCCTCATATTTCCTCTGAAGAATACTGTAGTTTTTTTCGGCCCCATCGATATCTCTCTCCCACACATTTTTCGTAACCCGCCTCCACGTATAACTTTTGTGTCCCTGAATCATTCTATTGATTCAATAACTGGGGTTCTCCAGATTATTTAAACCATTCCCCGTATCCCGCAAGTATGCGGATATCGGCAAACTGATAACCATGAGAACATATATTCTCTCCACAATATTAAAAAGTATGCGGATATCGGCAAATTGATAACCATGAGAACATATATTCTCTCCGACATCTTTCTTTTCCAAGAAATTGGGGCAGTTTTGGTGTTATTGTTGACTCTCTTTCCATCATGTAGTCAAGTGAGTTTACCTAGTCTGGTAGTAATTTGACTTTTTAATCTAGTTACAGGTAGGAAGAAGGGCACAAATGAAAATCCAATATAGATCTGTTTTCTGTGCGAGCTAGAGACTCGATATTTCTGGACTTTTTGAAAAAAACCCAACGGATACTCGCTTCTTCTATTTTAATAACCATTTCTGGAGTGGTTATGAGTCAATTGTGTGTGCCTCTTGAGGATTAAAATTTTGCTCAATCTTCACCCAGTACAGGTAGTATATTATCTCTCTGCCGGCCAGAAAACCAGAATTTCCTGTTTAAAGAAACAACGAGATGTGCTTTACTAATCAGTAATTCCTGGCACCCTCGGTTAGGGTATGACAAATCTTCGTGATCCCCACAATAAAAAAAAGAAAAAGAAAAATTACATCATTAAGCTCCGAGCTGCTAATTAATTGATTCTCTTTCGTTACAGCTTTGATAACAATAAGTTAATTTTTTTTTTTTTTTTTTTTCAACCGAGGCTCATACGCAAATAGCAAATGATATAAATCCTCTATGCTGATGACAGGTCATCTCCGGTGTTAAAACGGTCCATTGATTTGTAATTGTATTGAAACAAACAAAAAAACCAGGCACCCGACAGTCCTACATTGGGCCGACCTGAGACAACTTTTTGTACATGAATTACCAAATGCGGTAATAATTGTGAATGGAAAGAACGGCTGTGCATGTCGACGAAAAGTAGGTTTTAAATGATATAAAAGGTAGATAGTAGCAATGTTTAGATATATTGTGTTTAGTTTTTTTATATAAATACAGGGTATTACTTTGTTTAACTATATCCAAAAAAAAAAAAAAAAAAAAAAAAATGTGCGACTGTGAGCTGCTTCCACCACCATATTCACCAGACGGGGTTATCATTGAACAGCCAGAAAAGCATGATCCTGTCGGAGTACAATTATTCCAAATTGAAATAAAAAACGAGAAAAGGGGCCCTTATGGACTTGAGGAAGTAGTGTCTGGAACAATCAGAGTCCGGCCAAGATTTCTTGACTTGCATCTGAATAAGATTGCAGTTGATTTATCACTACAGATAACGAACAAGGAAGGTGTGTTACGCTCAGAATCACTTGTTAGACATGTGATGACTCCAGAGAATAAGAAATTGATAAGAGGTGTTGATTACAGTTTCCCGTTTCTCATGGAAGTTCCCTATCACAGTGAGCACGGAGAGCTGTTACCTCCTACGGTCCATGGGAAAAGCCTTTCCGTCAATTATATGATCAGAGCTGTGTTGCTTCAAACCGGACACTGTAAAGCACTCATAAGATGTCGCAACATAGATATAATTCCGGAGTATACCGAATACGAGTTGCGGGAGGCTTTGTGTTTGAGGGAGGAGAAGGAGTATGCAGAAACCAGGCCGTTGAAAAAGTCATTCTTGGGCTCAGAAAAGAAATATGGGTCTATTAAATTGACATCATATCACATGCCGATCTTGACACAGTACAATCATGCATGTTTGCCGATCACATTGGAATACAATCCCCATGAAAATGGAGAACTAAAGTTGAAAAAGATAAAATATTCTATCAACACTAATTACAAGCATGCCGACCACGAATCTTCAAAAATTTTAGATATTAAAACTTTTACCGCTGCAGATAGAATCCATTGGATGAAGGCGGAAAGAAATGCATATACAACAGCGCTATCTGTTCCTATCCAATCGTTATGTTCACTCCTTCAAATTCCATCGTTCCAGTACATTGATTTGGGCGTTCATTACACAATCTCCGTGACATTGGGAACCAACTATGGGGATGTCTCTTTTACAATTCCGTCTATTGCCATGCTCTCTCCGCCGTCAAATTTATAGCAAAATAGAAAGATGATTATACGCAAAGAAAATATTCATTGGGTACACATTACTTCAGTAGCCATTATACTTCCCGCTGGATATTCCTTGATTCCTGGAGGCGAGTCCATAGCGATGGCTGGCACCGATAATGAAATCGACCCATAATTAGTACACACAGTAATGCAAACTGAATGGTTCACTTTAGTATTCTTGTAAACAAACGAAGGAATTTCAAGGTCCGGCACTGGCTGGATGGGAACAATTAATGGCGCCGAATAGAAGCTACCATTCTTTATTGGAAACCAGGGAATGGTGGCCGTGAACTCCTTCTTATCCAAAATAGTGTTGACATCCTTATCTTCATCTGATTTCTTGTAAGTGGAGATGACCGAATATTTGACCCGGTTAATTTCAAGGTTCAGATAACCTGACCCTGCAGCGCCTGGTACATAGTCGGAATACAATGCCACCCATGTAGGTTCGAAACGAGTTAGTTTTGGTGAACAGCAGGTTTTCACAGTTAGAAACCCTTGACGCCTTTCTAGTAGGCTGTTCACCACTTTAGATTGAAAAAATTTGAATCCGGTTTCACAGCATAGTGCTCTCCGAACTTCAACTTCTTCATATTCTGGTGAGATTTTGATTATTGACGTCTTGATAGTCTTTTCAGGGCTTCCATTTTGGATGAGTGCAGCCTTTAGTTTATAGAGGACATTTGGCTCCCCGAACTCAACGCTAGGAGGGAGTAAATCTCCATCATTCGTATAAAATGGTATCTCCAATGTAAATGGGTAAGCATAGTCATTTCGCTTTTCAAGTACAAACCCTTCAATTGGTACCATATAATAGCACAAGGACTCAGATTGGATCCACCCAGTTTTGTATCTAATCTGGACTGACAAGCTGACCCCTAGCTTGTCAACATATACATCTCTAGTCCTGGGTCGAACTTTCAAAATCCCTCCTATTAATCCCCCTAATCCATATATGCTTTCTCGGTTATAGACTGTAACTTCAAGTAACTCGACGCAGAGCCTCTCACAGCATTCTACCACAACTCCATCCTTGGAATATTCTGGTAAACTCTCCTGGCAATTGGGCATTTCCCTCAATGTTAATTTTGTTATTCAGTAAATTGATCTCCGCCCATTTTAACGATAACAATCTCTAACATATATATACTTCATTACTAATGACCTTCAGCCGCATGGTGATTTGTAATTGATGCCATCATGATTTGGCCCAACCGGGAAATTGGAGCGATTATCAGATGGCAAGGCTGGTCAAATGGAGTATTCTGTGGTATCGATTAATAATTTGCAATTGATATAATTTAATCCAAACATTGGTGTAGCAATCAATGCCTGAGTGTGAGTGACAAAGTTCAATTGAGGCCCCTTGAGAGATAAACACCCAGATAGATAACATCCTGAATTTACCAAAATAATCAAGTGAAAGAAAATAAAAAAAAAAAAAAAAAAAAAAAAAAGATATTACCATTCTCCCTGGCTTCACTAACTTCTAGTTCCTGTCACCCACCACATAAGATTAAGGCGGATAATTTGGTGAGATCTGTCGGACTGCCGTGCCGACCATTGACCGAGAATCCACCGATAACCGCGAATTACCCCACTCTCGGATCTGGGGTAGCTTAAAAGGGAGAGAGAAGTTCGTAACTCGACACTAAGCCTGTTACAGACTAAATCTTCACAATGCTGACATTTAAAAGAAGCTTTTCAAGTGCACGTCCGGTCTTAAAGAACTATGGTTTCATTGGACTGGGTCGAATGGGGTTGAACATGGCCCAAAACCTCCGAACTAAGATGGATCCAGCTGATAAATTGTATTTATTCGATTTGAATAAGAAGGCAATGGATCAAATTGAAGGACCAAACATTGTCAAATCAGATTCAGTTGGCAAGATTGGTTCAGAATGCGAGACTGTGGTTACAATGTTACCTGAGGGGAAACATGTCAGGGCCGTCTATGATGAAATTGTCAGTGAGGTTAAATCCTCCGAGACCAATGATGGATCCAAATTATTCATAGATTCATCTACAATCGATGTAAAGACCTCTTTAGAAACAGCTCAATTGTTGAAAACCAACAATATTGGCCACTTTATTGATGCACCTGTCTCGGGGGGAGTTGTCGGTGCGAAGAATGCTACTCTCACCTTTATGATTGGTTCTAAGGATTTAGAACTCGTTAAACCAGTATTGCAACATATGGGTGGGAAATTGGTGTCCTGCGGAAACCCTGGCTCAGGAATTGCTGCCAAATTAGCTAACAATTATTTGTTGGCCATCTCCAACATTGCAACAGCTGAAGCCTTTCAATTGGCCAGCCACTTAGGTCTTGACTTGAACGTCTTTTCCCAAATTGTGAATACATCTTCGGGAAAATGCTGGTCGTCTGAAGTTAACACTCCAGCTCCAGGCATTAACCCGAATTCCCCAAGCTCCAGAGAATATGAGGGCGGTTTTGGGGTTGCATTAATGAATAAGGATCTCAAGCTAGCTAATGACGCTGCGAAGATGTCAAGCTTGAATCTCTTGTTGGCAAACCGTGCTACTGAAATTTACGATGAATTAGAAGCCGACCCAAATTGCAAAACTAAAGATATGTCTATAGTTTACAAGTGGATGGAGAATTAATATCCTAATGGGAACAAGTCACCCATCACGACATTTTTGCAAGTAAATTATCAGTTATGTATATAATATTTATATAAAATGTTTAGGGCGTAATTTACACATACAACCCTTCAAGGTTTTCTTCAACCTTGTTCTTCATGACTCTCTCTCTCCCTTGTCTGAAATCATCGGCAGTAACCTTCATTCTTCGTTCTCTCAAAGCCAACAAGCCAGCCTCGGTACACATGGCTCTGATATCTGCACCAGACAAATCATCCTTGGCAGTAACAAATTCTTCCAGATCAACGTCATCGCTAAGACTCATCTTGGCAGTGTGAATGCTGAAGATTTTACGCTTGGTATTTTGGTCAGGATTTTCAAAGAGAATCTTTCTGTCGATTCTACCTGGTCTAATAAGAGCAGGGTCTAACGACTCGATCTTGTTAGTGGCCATGATCACCTTTACATCTCCTCTATCGTCAAAACCGTCCAACTGGTTAAGCAATTCCAACATTGTTCGTTGAATTTCCCTTTCTCCGCCAGAGGATGATTCATATCTCTTGGTACCAATTGCATCGATCTCATCAATGAAGACAATGGATGGTGCATGTTCAGCTGCAATTTGGAAAATCTGTCTACAAAGTCTTGGACCGTCACCAAGATACTTTTGAATAAGCTCGGACCCGACAATACGCAAGAATGTGGCTGAAGTTTGATTTGCCACTGCCTTGGCCAACAAAGTTTTACCAGTACCGGGAGCACCGTATAAAATGACACCCTTTGGTGGGTTAATTCCCATTTCTTCGTATAATTCAGGGTGGGTCAATGGCAGCTCTACGGCTTCCTTGATTTCTTGGATTTGTTTTTCCAACCCACCAATATCTCCATATGATTCTGTAGGAGCTTTATCTAATTTCATCACAGAAACCATTGGATCAGATTCGTCCTGCAGAACTCCAACAATCGAAACAGATTTATGGTGTAACAAAACAGAACAGCCTGGTTCTAACAAATCCTTATCAACGAACGATCTAATAGAGACGTAATATTCTGGTCCAGATGTAGATGAAACAATTGCATGGTCATCATCGATCATTTCTTCCATAGTTCCCACCCCCATTGGCGATCCTCTCATTTCATCCACCTTACTACGTTCTTCCTGTACCTTTTCATCAATTGGTCGCAATCGCTCCTGATTCTGAACAAATTCCTCCTCGAGCAGTAAGTGATCTTTGATTCGCTCCATCTTTAACAGCTTTAATTTACATCGTGTTGTTGGATAGACGCTGGGTAACTTTTGTGCACTATCTGGTCCCTTTCGCTTCTTCTTATGACCTCTAGTTTGAACTGGCGGTTCATACTTTGGCTCTAATTTCATTCTAGTTAGTTTACCTTATCAAACAAATTCCCCGAGAATTCTTTTTCTTACTCTCGTTTTTCTACAGCATTATGTTAGCGCTTGCATATTGGTACTAAAATATCACTAAAACTTACCTTATCCTTCTTCTTTTCCTGATCTCCCGGTGGTAATCCTGATTGATTGGCACCCTACACAAAGAATTAGTCTTATTGCCATCGAATTGTGTTTTCTCAAAGAAACTAACCATCTTTATTGTCAATAATAAGCTTGAATGTTTGGTACTGCGTTTGTGTTTTGTGTGGCAACTCTTTGAACTCTTCGGCCGGCACAACTTTCATAACGATTTGCGCATAGCTATTTCTCCCAACCAAGTTTTCGCGGGTCTCGCGTTCACACCTATTTGTGATTATGTGCAGATTCGAAAACAATTTCATATTTCAATAAAAAAATACGAGGTAGGAGCGGGCTACTTCTTTTTTTTGGTCATTATTATTTCTTTTCGGAGAAAGGGGAGAAAGAACCGCACAGGAAAGACTAACCATAGCTATCAATTGTTTTGTGTGCAATTGAGGAATTATGTAAAGAAATTAATAGTATATTTCTGACTATGAAAACGGTCATTGTCAAGGCCCTCACTCAGTCTGCGTTCATTAAAAGAGTGAGACTGTAAGACTGTTCCTCTTTAAGGGGGAGTGTATGCTGTTCCAAAACTCCAGGCCCACATGAAGCCGTTCCGACCCCATGAACTGCAAAGTCTACATGAAGATGGTTTCTCCTTGGAACCCGCCCTTCCAGTTCATAAATATGGCCAGCTATTGTCAGCTCAGCCGGTGACCATGGCTGAGCACTAAAATTGAAAGTTTTATCTTGTTCAGGAAGTAATGTGAGCTTTCCGGCGCCTCTGTCTTCTCCAGTTACCTGGATCCAACGCACCCCACTTCTATTCCCATTTGCTTGTGGAACTTCATATGGAGTAAACAACTCATCAGATGACTTTGTGTTAATTCCAAATTTAGCTGCGGTGGTGCTATCAGGATACGATTCGACATCTGAACCAAAATACTCGAAGCTCGTGAGATGTTGGTCTAACTCAAAGTCCAGTCCAATTCTTGGAACTGTCTTTGGATGAACACCCTTTGGACTCAGTTTTATAGAAATATCAATTTGGATTGTATCGCCGTCAAATTGTGAAATAGTATACTCAGTTTGGGCGGAGATTAGCCATTGAACAACTGGAGGGGATATCCAGCTGTCGACAATAACTTTGATGATGCTGTCCTTTACCTGGGTCGCTTTAACAGATTCGACCGATTCTTCTAACTGATGAATACGGTATTCCTTTTCCCATTCCTTAATATCCCCTGAACCATTCCCAGCTTCACCAAAATCATTGTCCACTGGCGCACGCCAGAACCCAAGCTTAGGGCCTTTGACAACCTGTTTTTTGTCGTTAATGATAAGATCTTCGATCAGTCCAGTAGTTTTGGAGAAGACAATTTTTGACTTGTCAGTCAAAATTTTGCAGGAGGACAGTGACTCTTCAATTTCAAACTTGGTACCACTTTCTATTGGGCCCCTTGGAATTTCTCGACCAGAAAGTTTCTGGCAGGAATGTTGTCCAAATGCCACTTCATGACCTGCCGGTGCCCATTCTGTGTTATTCTTAGTACGCAAACTAGCAGTGATCAGTGTTTCACTGTTACCACCAAGAGTCCTGAGATCAGTAGTAGAATCAAATTCAGCAATGACCACAGCGCTCTCCCCGGCAGGAATTTCTGTGAGTGAGCAAATGGCGGTAGTTGATCGTAAATTATGAAGGGACTTTATGTGGATTCAAAGCGATGGTGTTCGCCTGAACGATCAATTCATATTCCTCAGGATTGATACTTTCAAAATCCAACATATTCTTAAGGTTGATTTCTGCAACCTTGGTGCTTGAGACATTGATAGAAATTTTGACCGGTTGAATTACATATTTGTATTCAACAAGGCCCGGGGTCGGATTATGTTCAGAATCGCATAATCCATCCATAACAAAAGTACCATCATGAACCTGTTCATTGAAATCGCCGCCATATGCGTAAAAATACCTATCAGTAGATCCAGGAACAAGCTTTTTGATCCCATGATTTGCCCACTCCCAAATGAACCCACCTTGAAGTCGTCTGTATTTGTAAAAGAGATCAAAATATTCCTTTAGACCGCCAGGCCCATTGCCCATTGCATGAGCAAACTCACACAAGATGTATGGTTTCCCTTCCGTTTTTGCATCTGCTTCTAAGTCAGCATGGAATGGGTACATTCTGCTGTATACATCAGCTAATTGAGCCATGTCGTTTTCTTTATCCCCCTCATAATGGATAGGGAGAGGATAATTGTCCTTAAGCCAATTGTACATTGCAACGTGATTTTGTCCAAAAAAGGATTCGTTACCCAGTGACCACATGATTATGCATGGGTGGTTTTTGTCCCTTCTAGCCATTCTCTTTGCTCTATCAACATATGCCTCCTTCCACCTTGGGTTATCTGACGTATAACATTTTGGATCGCTGAAATATTCTGGATTTGTTGGCTTATCACCACCCCCTCTTGAGGGAGCAACGCCATTTTGATCTATAAACAGGAACCCGTGACATTCGAGATCGGCCTCATCAATAACGTAAAATCCTAATCTGTCTGCCCATTTAAATAATGAGGGGTGGGAGGGGTAGTGGGAACATCTGATTGCATTGATATTGTGACGTTTCATTGTATGAAGGTCACGGATAACATCCTCTTCAGTCACAGCTCTGCCCTTGGTATGGTGATGATCGTGACGATTCACACCTTTAAAAATAATTGGTCTCCCATTGATTTGAAGCAATCCATTTTTGACCTCAGAAACCCTGACACCAAAGGAAGTACGTTCCATTGACTTTCCGTTTATTTTTAATGCCAAATCATATAGGTATGGTTTTTCTGCAGACCACGGCTGAACCCTTTCAATTTCAATTGTAGTACTCCTATAACCAGATCCAGTAAATGAGAGTTTTCCCGTAGTAAACACCCTTCCTTTGGAACCAATTTCAATTTCAACTTTTTCGTCATTATCGGATACTAGTTCTACGCCAATTTCAACAATGGCACTATCTCCTGACAAGGTTTTGGTGGCGATATCATAGTCCCAAATATATTGACCAGAATTGAATTGGACCAGGGTTACATCTCGAAAGATACCTAAATGAATCTGTTAGTAACTCATGATTCAAAATTGGAGGGTTCATTCATCGCTTACCAGACAAGTACCATTGATCTTGATCTTCAATGTAAGAATGGTCACACCACTTTACTACCACAACAGTCAAGCTGTTTTCATTTGAAAGATATTTTCCAATGTCGAACTCGGCTGCATTTCTACTACCTTTAGAAAATCCGATAAATTTACCGTTTAGGAAAACATAGTATGCACTATCAACACCATCAAAACGGAGAAACTGGCAATATTTTTCCCTTGATTGGTCATCAACTTTGAACGTGGTTGTGTAAACGCCTGTGGGATTTTTATTGGAAATGAATGGAGGGTTTAATGGAAACGGATATTGAACATTAGCATAAATTGGAGCGTCGCCAATTTCTTGCCCGAAGCCTTGTAATTGCCAATGGCCAGGAACTTCAATCACACTTTTCTTTTCACCCTCAAGATCTTCAAAGGCGTGTGCAAGACTCTCGTATAATTGAAAGTTCCATTCCCCGTTCAAAGACCTGGAGGCTTCTGGAATATAGTATGATCTTGGCTCTGACAAATTCTTGCCAGTGATTTCTGGTGTTTGTATGTATGTAATCAGCTCATCAAAAGATATGCTTTTCATTTTCAATACCAAAATATAATGAGTGCAAAGCTATCCAGTCTTGGTATTTATAAGAGAATCTTGAAGCTCCCTGACCCCACGTTTGCCGATCACTATCACATAATCGTAATGCAGTCCTATCATCCAAGGTCAAAACAACTTCTTACAAATCCAGCATTAGTGACCACAGAATTGATGTCCAAAGATACTATCTCGCTATTTACTGTTTATTATTCCAAACAAATGCTAATAAAATTGGTTCAATAACTTGTACTTTATTCATTTCTCCTAGAGTTCAGCCAAGATTAGGTTCAAGGCCCTATCGGAGGCGGCACCGACTCCGTCAACGAAGCTGCGGAGAAGCGGGAAGGGTCATCACCTTAAGGGTTGAATCAGGTCATAAATATTGAACGGGGTGGTAGAACCCATGGTAAGTTCATTTGACTTGGCACGGCAATATTGGGCATCGGATATTTGAATTGACTTGATCGCAATTACCTCAAGAAATTTGGGTGACGGTAAATTTTTAAACGGTGGACACGCAAACCATAACCAAGTAGCTCTTATTCCGGTCTGATAATGCAGGCAATGTTCCAATTCTAACGATTTTTTTCTTGTTTGCTCGGAACTATTCTAAATACTCTTACACGGCCGATTGATGCGTTCTTATACCTCAGGGGTGGCATTGCCTAAGTCATTGAATTGACATGCATCCTTACAATTCATAACTAAAGGCAATAAACCATTATTTTGCGACAAAGCAATACAAAAAATATATAGATATCGTAGCGAATTCAAAGCAGAATTTCAAAATGGATATGATCCGTTTCCGCCGGTTCGAACAGGCCCAATTGGCCAAATCGGCAGCATATATATGTTGTATATAGTCCCTTAAAAGATAGCTGCCACTGCTACTACTTTCATGAAAGTTCAATTTGACTGTAGGTTGCCTGGGTACCGGTGAACGATATGTTGCTAGTGGTCATCAAAATCCCATCGTGAATACACTCTTTTTTTTTTTTTTTTTTTTTTTTTTTTTTTTCATAATTACAGAAGCAGCTTATCGCGAATGAATATAGTCCATCCTAAGAGTGAAGATAGCTTTAAGGACCTTATATGCCGACAAAATTACTCAGGATTTAATAACCCTTTGCAATTTGGTGATGGCCCTAAAGCTTTGTTTATCAATCATCCCAACAGATTCGAGACACCGACACCACAATTCAGTACGTTCAGAATGAGCACCACCAATTCGAATATGCCGAATGCTACTCCGGCTGGATTATTGGAAAAGCTGGAAGCTATTGATGCAGACATTCGGTTCATGGCGCTTAGCGATTTAAATGTACTTTTGACAAACCGAAATTTGAATGTTAGCTCGATTGATAGTGACAGGACCCTCAAGTCCATTTGTCTCGCCACAGTGGAGATGCTTGATGATCCTGTGGCAGACGTTCAAAACCAAGCTGTGAAACTGTAAGTTAAAAGATTAGGCATGTTTCGTTCCCACGTTTGCTAATAGCACTGATGTCAACAG
Organism: Blastobotrys serpentis; assembly: GCA_003705695.2. NCBI lineage: Eukaryota > Fungi > Ascomycota > Dipodascomycetes > Dipodascales > Trichomonascaceae > Blastobotrys > Blastobotrys serpentis. Next base: position 160,250 of record PPJG02000010.1, on the reverse strand, counting down.
GCTAGAGCCCCTAGTTCCGTTATTAAACGAAGGGTTGATTGAAACATTAATGACCGCATTGATGACAAGGTTGGAAAAGAAAGAAGGAGATGCATATTCAATTACTTTCATGGCACTGAGAAGCGTCGTTGGTGAAGCCGTCGCCAAACATACAGTAGCAGATATCCTCACCTCGTATATCTTCCAGTTGTTGAATGAAAAGGAGGAATGCACCATTGATTTCTTGGACGTGCTGATTGACCATATTAAGAGATTTGGGAGTTCAATTTCCGAGGACCAAGTTAACAAGCTTGATAGCTATTTATTGAACGTTATTTGCAACGGAAAGGGCATTGTCAGAAAGCGAGGAGCGGTGGCAGTTGGATATTTATTAAGGTATTTGAGTGACCACAAATGGAATGAATTGGTCAAGTTTGTAATCGCAGGACTTGACAACCCGAAATCTGATGCTGCCACGAAGAAAATTTTGGTCTTTTTAAGCGGAATTTTGGCCAAAAATGACCCTGCCAGGTTCAAGTTTAATCTAAACGAGGTGTTCTCTAGAATCCATGTTTGCTTGAAACAGGATGAATTGGAGCAAGAGGAGGAAGAAGATGAAGATTTGATTGAAATTAGAGAAATTTGTTTGGTGACCATGGAGGCCATTGCTGGGTTGGGAAGCGAGTCCTTAGTTGATGAGTTACTGGCTACAATCGAAAAGTTTATGGCATATGACCCAAATTATAATGATGATAGTGGTGAAGATGATCAAGAAGGTGATGATATTGAAATGGATGATGCAGAGGAAGACGAGGATGATTTTGAAGTAAGCGATGAAGAGTTTAGTGATGATGAAGATCAGTCGTGGAAATTAAGACGCTACGCGTTTAAGCTGGCTTCTGCAGTTGTCGAGTCATCTTATGCCAATTTACCTAAAATCTACAAACGTCTCCTAATTGGTGTGGTCAATAGAATTTCAAAAGAACGTGAAGAAACCGTCAAACTAGAATCGATCAACACTCTTTCTGTTATGATCGTGGCAGCTTCTGACGATGGCCCTTATTATACTTCCAAGGCCGTCCGCGCAAGACGATCTTCAGATGCTAGCATGCGAATGGACTCTGACCCTCAATCACTGTTGAACGATGTATCTGATAAGATTGTCAAAATTGTCAAATGCTCATCCTCAAACGTGAATATTCTCCATGGTATGATTATTAAGGTTTTGCAGAATTTGATTACTGTGCAAAAAGGGCTCGACGGTGAACAACTGTCAACAATCGTTGGGGTTCTGAGCAATTTGAGTCAGACAAAACCTTCCATTTTAGTTGACTTGCTTCAAGTTGTCTCTACCATTCTGAAGAATCACTCAAATGAAGTCTTAACGTCTCACTTGACAAAATTGGTACAAATCATTGTCCTGGGAATCAACGATTCTTATTTTAAGGTGTCAGTCCAAGGGTTGGATGTGGCAGTTGATCTGATATCTCTTGGTATTGATAATGTGCCGTTATTAGATCAAGTGGAATCAGGCATCATCTCTAAAGCTACTTCAAATTCATATGATTTAGAAACCAGAGAGCGTGCCATCAAGGCCCTGTCTGCTCTGCTTGTCATCCTTCCTGAATCAGGATTCAATTCTGGGTTGGATGTTATCACCGAGTTATTAAACAATGAGGCCCTTCGTTTGGTTGCTGTCAATGCTGTGGAGACTGTTGCAAAGACACGGCATGTTGCCGTGACCAACCCCAATTGGACAATTCACGTCATACAGAGCTTATATGGTTTTTTGAAACAATCTTCAAGATCATTGCGAGTGTCTAGCTTAAATGCCATCAGGGCCATTTCTAATACAGATGCTAATGATAATTCCATTTTGGAATCTTTCAGCATTCTGCGTACAGAGATTTTGAATCACGGAAACGAAGTGTTAACTGGAGTTGCGGATGCCCAAGTTTTGTCCACGATTTTCACGATTTTAAATAACCTCATGAAGCTGAACTTGGGTGCAGATAACACTGACATAGCAGGATTTGTTCTTTCTGTGCTTCAAAGCGACACTTCAGTAGTTGATGAGAATTCTCTCATGGAACTTGTTGATACACTCTCAAGCCACATTCCAGCAAACCTCGGTCTTGACTTGGTTCAGCAATTGGAGAACATGCAAAAGGAAACAGAGTCATTTGCAGATATTGTATCACACCTCCTGCTTCGACAGCCAAACTTCGAAGCACAAGTTGCTGGTTATCAAAGTAACTTGGAGGCGAATAAGAAGGTCAAATGGTCTGCAATGGTTTTGGGACAACTTGGCAAAAAGACCGCTATTGATGTCAACTTGCAAACTCTTTACGCTCATTTCAAATCTGCAGACGAATCTACACGAATTTGCTGTGCGCAGGCACTTGGTGATATTGCTAGTAACCATATTGACACACAATTGGGTGAAATTTTACAAGGCTTGGAGAGCTCAAATCTCCTATATCTCACGGCAATTCGGGAAGTCATACTATCTGAACAGCTCAAAGCATCATCCAAGTCCATGGAGGTTATATGGCAAAAATTGTTCCAGTTGAGTAATTCTGATGAAGGAGAACGTGCAAAGGTTGCAGAATGTGTTGGTAGATTAAGCATTTTAGAACCAGAGAGATTCTTGCCAGAGCTTCAATCATACCTCACTTCCCCTGATTGGGCAGTTCGTATCACCGCTCTTTCATCTGTCAAATATACATTTGGACAATCTCACGATCATTACGATGAACTCCTAAGGCCAATTATTCTAAACTTTTTGGAAATGGTTGAAGATGAAAAATTGGAGATTCGTCAAGTTGCCCTATCCACGTTAATTTCTGCCATTCATAATAAGCCGAACCTGGTGGTTCCACATTTACCAAAGCTGCTGCCAGTTCTTCACAAGGAAACTATGATTGATGAAAGTCGGGTTAGAATTGTACAAATGGGACCATTTAAACAGAAGTTCGATGATGGCCTTTACCTTCGTAAGACTGCCTATGAAACTATCTATACCCTTGTTACTACGTTATCCCCAACCCGTCTGCAGAGCATCGTGAATTTGGGAAGCTTGCTAGAACGTCTTGTTGTCGGCTTAGCTGATGAGCATGACATCAAGGTGCTAAGTTGCGTAACAATCGGCCGAATTGCTGGAGTGGACCTAGAAGTTCTTATTGCTTCGCCAGATGGTGGAATTAGGAATATCATTGGTAAGTTCAATGGTTTACTAGGTGTTAAGGTCAAGGATAACGCCATTAAACAAGAATTCGAAAAGCAGAGCGAGGTCGTTAGAAGTGTTCAACGGGCTTCTCATCAAATTGATGAAGTCATTCAGAATCAACTTAAAGAGGGCCGAAATAATGGCTTGAGCGATGTTGAATTATCTGAATGGAACAAGTATATGTCTGGGTTATCCACTGCTGGTGCACATTAAGTAGTGATTCGTAGGCAATAAACTCGAATCCAATTAGTTTTTCTCCGAAAAGATAACAGTGTATGAATATCATTCTCCAGAAATTTGACTGGCCGATGACATATATATATGTATATAAATGTTTGTGATTATATTACTTAAGAAGCTCTTCAACAATTTTGTTATAAGTTTCATCACCAGTAGAAGACTTGATGCCTAAGTGACGAAGAACCTCGACTATTCTATCTTTTTGGAAGCCCATTGTTTGTAAGGATTCGACTAGGTTTCTGTCAATTCCGTAAAGATCAATTGGATCTTCATTACCAGCGGAACCCGAAGGTTTGGCATAAGTTTGAGTCCAGTAGCTATGATATCGGTTAGAGTCGATTGTTAAATAGAACAATAAGCCAAACTCACGAAGCAGTGTTCTTAAAACCTTCTAAATCCTTTAAATAGTGATTTGCCACTTCAGCGTCTTGTGGATCATTCGGTTCAGGAGATTGCAGCAACGATTGCAAGGAAATTAAAGATGACTTCAAAGTCAAAATTGGAGACCACGCATCCTTCAAGATATCCAAACAAATGGCTCCAGTTTGCGAGGAGATGTTCGGGTGGTAGATCTTAGTGTCAAATTTCATTTTTGGAGGTTTGAATGGATCTAAAAAACAGATTAGTATGGGCAATTAGCTGTAGTTCTCAGTGAGTAACCTACATTCTTGCTAGAGAATAGAGCGTTAGCAGTGATTCCGCGTCAAAAGAGAACTAAAACTTACTGGAATCTGGATGTCGACAATGAACTCTCCACCTTGATAAGGAGTGTCTGGTGGGCCCTGAAATGTGCCCTTCAAATGGCCCATGTCAGACTCGGTTACAAATGCAAGATCAATTCCACTGTTGGTATCACTCTTGACATCTTCAAGTTCTTTAGCAATTCTTCTGGATCGAGACATCGTGTGACAAGGAACTGCTGAGATCACAACGCAACTGTGAACCGGTACCGGGGTATTGTCGGTGAAACCATAACCCTAATCTCCCAAATGCATCAACAAATATTTTGCCCCTGAAAATGTTCCAGATGTTTTCAATTCATTGTGAGAGATCATGTTCGTTTCCGCCATTCAAAGCATGTGGTGATATATATATACTATCTTCCTAATTGAGGTATATAGGATTAATCAGCAAAATAAACTTATCTGTAACGTCTCTACCATTAATTGTTAACGTCAGCTGTATGTACTTGACTGTGAACCGTTTAATAGTTTAGTTTAGTTTTTGAATCCTTTGGCACGAGAAGAGTCTTAATGAACGTCACCATGACCGTTGAAAGTTTTGTCATAAGGGAAGAATAGCATTGTGTTCTGGACTCTATCCGAGCTCCTTTTTGTGAAGTTGAATTCCTCTGGCTTCTCACCTCTATTTATACTCTCACTGCATACCAACGTAGTTGTGCTTTAAGTAATCAATGATATGGAACTGGTGGCTTTGCTGGTGTTATTCAGTCAGTTTCTAAACTCAACAATTAACTCTTTGACGGCTTGAGAAATTAGTAGTTCAGGATAATGAAGTCAGGAATTCTGTGGTACAGGGTATTAAAGTTAGATCTTGGGAACGGAAGAATTTTCTGGTTTTATCTCTACCAGTCTCCCAAATTAACGTTACGCCAGATACAAGAACATGCTTCTAGGGAAAGCGGCTTTGAGATTCTTCTAGCATTTGGGTTACAAAGTAGTCATAGATATAGATATATAATTTTACATTTTACAGAGTAATCTACTGGAGAGTGTAAAGATCAACATATTCGTCAACGTCAATGTCAGAAATAGCTTCAAGAGAGCCAGACTTTTCGAGAATGGTCTTGACTTGTTCTGGCTTGAGAGCACCGTTGATGTGACGGTTGAACTTTTCAAGCAGGACTGGAGTACCTTCAGAACGTCTCATCTTGTGACCAATTGGGTAGTTGACTTCGACTTCGTCGAGAACAGTACCATCCTTCAAGGTGACCTTAAGGGCGTTACCGATCCATCTCTTTTCTGGGGCATGGTATTCTTCAGAGAATCTCTTGTCTTCAACACATTCCATCTTTTCACGGAGAGCATCGATACGAGGGTCAGAAGCAACGGAATCAGAATAGTCGTCAGCGGTAAGTCTGCCGTGGATCAATGGAATGGCGATCATATATTGGAGACAGTGGTCTCTGTCAGCGTAGTTGTAGAGTGGTCCCTTCTTGTCAATAATTCTCATGGCGGCATCTTGGGTTCGGACTCTGATGTGTTCAATGTCATCAGAGGTCTTGCCCATATCCTTAAGTTGCTTGTGGATGGTCATGGCACATTCAGCAGCAGATTGGGCGTGGAATTCGGCTGGGAAGGAAAGCTTGAAAAGAACATTTTCCATAACATAAGAGCCGAATGGACGTTGGAACTTGAATTCGTTGCCCTTGAACAAGACATCGTAGAAACCCCAGGTTTGGGCGGTGAGGACAGATGGCATACCACCTTCACCGGCCTTGACGTGAAGAGCCAAGTTGACAGCTCTAGAGCATGCATCACCGGCAGCCCAAGACTTACGGGACATGGTGTTTGGAGCATGTCTGTAAGTTCTCAAGGATTGACCGTCAACGAAAGCTTGAGAAATGGCGTCAATGGTTTGTTGCTCGTTCAAACCGAGCATCTTAGCACTGACGGCAGTAGATGCAACCTTGACCAAGACAACGTGGTCAAGACCAACCTTGTTGAAAGAGTTTTCAATGGCCAAACCACCTTGGATTTCATGGGCCTTGATCATTCCTTCCAAAATATCACGGACCTTGAAGATCTTGCCTTCCTTACCACCGGTGGCCTTGGCGGTACGGGTTTGCCAATCAGCAACAGCCAAAATGGAACCCAAGTTGTCAGATGGATGTCCCCATTCGGCAGCCAACCAACAATCATTATAATCTAACCAACGGATAGTAGTACCGATGGAAAAAGCACCACGGACTGGGTCCAATTGATGCTTGGTACCTGGGACCTTGGTACCGTTTGGAACAACAGTTCCTGGAACAACTGGTCCAACCAAGTTGGAACATTGGTCGTACTTGAGACCCTCTAATCCACATCCGAGAGTATCTAACAAACACAATCTAGCAGTTTCCCAGGCATCGTGAGAATCAACCTTGTAATTGTGGACATATGAAGCAATATCCCGCAGGACCTTATCTGGCTCTGGTCTAACGTTGTCAGTGTTAATGGCTCCCATTCTTCTTGCAGTAGTGCTGAAAGTTCTTTTCAATGTGTTGGAAAGCATGTTGAAAAGTTTGAACAACTCAATACCCCACATCCACACTCCCAACATTTTATACTCCATTCCGACCCGGCTCCGTACCCCACTTCATCCGAGGTCTCCCCGAAAAGCCGCACTGTGAAATTTCGTGAGCTCTCGGGTTATTCTCGGCTAGTCCTAGTAGAAAGGTAGTGGAACGTGAAGGTCTTGTTAGTCTGTGGCTTGAAAATATCGGTAATCATGTTAAATATCAACGATCTGCCATAACCTTGGAGGCTGGTGGATGCAGAATGGAAGTTAATATAATTGTGTAGTTATCGTGCAATGTACATGTGATAGATATTAAAACTAGACTTTATGGCCTTCAAAGAATAAGATTTTCAGGTTAAAAGTGAGCAGCATCAATCATCTCTACGATATATCTAGGTGGTATTATGTTGAGGAAACGTTAAACCGAATTGATTATATATATATACTAAATATCTTATACATATATATATATATATATATGTGCATGGGCATATTTTCATTACAATTACATTTTTACGTCCATGCGTATCCGGGTATTGTCACCCACCGCACTACTTCATAAAAAATAATTCCAAAAAAAATGGGCCGAGCAGGGAATTGAACCCTGGACCACTCGCAAATCTAAACCAGGTGTTCCCGGATTTCGCTACCCAAAGCGAGTATCATACTACTAGACCACACGGCCAATTACGTATATACTGACAGCAAATACCGCACGTGATACATCACGTGACTCAATAATAAAATAAAAATGAAATGATGAAAAAGTACAGTACCATCCGTTCGCGCGTCGTCTCCGACCGCGCTACTGAATATGGCCCTTACAGGCTTAACTATATCCGATCGAACGAGAGAAAGTGTTGCCCTGTAGGTATGACCGTACTTAAAATTGTTACGAATCAGGAATAGAGTGTGGCGGTGCAGAAAAAAATTCAGAAGTGGCAAAAAAAGAAGTGGCAGTGTAACTGATTATTAACTTTTTTTACGAAAAAATTGAAATTTTTTTTTGGCACATACAACACCTTTTTCGCCACTAAAAAAACCCTTTTTCTCAACAAAGTAACAACTCTTCATCCCTGATCTCTCCTGCTCCTTTTATACACTATAGACGACTTTAATATGATTTATTATTACACTATGGACGGCATCCGTCCTTTGCCTTTAACTGCGAGCGCTGCTGCTTCTACCCCTCCCACCGGAATCGGCATTCCGACCGGTATATGCGGCTGATCAGCCTCATCTTGCTATTGTTTCTGTTCCTGAAAATGATAAAACCCAAAAAATGAAGAAAATCCCCAAAACCTTACAAAAAAAAGCAACTATGAAAACCAAAAAAAGGAGAAAATACTGAAAACCAACAAAAAAATCCAACTCTTGTTGAAAACCCTAATGGAGATCTTGCCAATGATAATTCAATTGCGGAGTCTCTAGTCAATTTTCTAGAAGCCCCACTGGTTATCACAGGATTTTCTCATCCTTCATTGGTCAAGCTCTGACCAAAAAGGATTCTTACCGTCAATTTGGCTATTCACAAGGTGACCATTGCCTTCCAGAGAACGTCATATTTTTTGACTTCTCTAATGTGGACACCAAATTGTGGATTCCCCTTCTTAATGTTCTTGTTCCCTTCTTCGAGCAGCTCTTTAGCCCGAGATTTTGGGAATTATGAAGGTTTCTTTTACTCCCGTTTCCTTTCTGGATGAACCTTCATGATGGAACATAAACGGGCCGATTATATTGCCAAGTTGAAGTCATATGGTTTCTTTTACTTCAATTTGGACAAATCGATCAAGCTTCCTGTTTATGAACCTCCTTCTAATTGGAACAATCGAACCATTCGCCATTTGCGTGCTTCAGGGATTTCCCTGTCAATGCGCATGCTTTTCTCACTTCAAAGCTCGCCCACTTTGGTGATATTCTCGACATCAAGCTTGACAAGAGTGTTTCCCATGGGCATGTTTTATTGCTCCCTGATGAGGCCCCTACTTATGATATTACTTTCATGCTAAGAAGTGATTCTTCATATTGGCCAACATACAAAACAGCAGGCTTCTCAGTCAGACCCTTGCTTTAGCGGGGCGACACGTACTGTGTTTACTGTCATTCCCCCCTTTTCACCCCCAGTCACTAGATCTCGTTCAGCTTCTCCGGCTAAACGTAGTGTTTCTTCACCTAAGAAAAATGTGGGCCCCCCACCGGGTACCCCAAAAGTCTCTGCCCCAACTCCTTCTCTCGGGCATAAGATGGTGAGCTCTCATTTTGAACCATCCGAAAAGGATCTGGAACAAGCCAAAAGTGTGAAAAAAACCCAAAATCAAAACATTCCAGATCTGAGACCCTCGATTGAAGAGGTACCGCATGATCCCCCGCCAGTCTCTGGGGAAAAGTTAGTCGGTCACTCTGATCCTGGTGAATACTCTAGCAATCAAAGACACACTCACGATTCGGTTCTCTGAACCTTAACCCCTCTCTAGATTACTAAGATGGTTAAGTGCACGATCGAACTAATCAATAGCGGTCAGATTTTTGAAAAATCGACCTGTCAAAACTTCTTCGAAACTCTCAAAACAATCGGATACTATATTTTTTTATATCTGAGACTAAAAACAAAAACACAAATGACAAAGAAACCATACAACGATGGATCTCAGATTGGCAGACATTGAGTGGAGGTGACGCAGTCCTGTCGGAAAATGGCAGGACAGGTATTTTCTGGACTTTTGAAAATACAATATACAAGAGGGATCTGCATGCCAATGTTGATGATCGCATCACTGATTTTTATTTAACCATTAAGGATCACTTCACTATAAGACTAACTGCGGTTTATGCTCCCGTTAGTGCAAATCAAGTTTCTGACAATATCCCTGAAGATAAATCTTTCTACAAAAACTTAATGATGGAATTATCCAAAGGTGATGTCGAAACACTTCCCTGGGCAATAGGCGGAGACTGGAACTGTGTACTAGATCCAGCTATTGACCAACAAAATCATAAAGGAAAAGACCCCAAGTATTCAGTGGTAAGCTTACAGGATCTTCTCAGTCATCACTCACTCCTTGACTTCTTTAGGATTTTCTATCCAGCAAAGAAGACCTTCACTAATATTACACATGAAGGAGGGTCTCAGAGAAGATGGGACCGACTTTACATCAATCCTGCTTTATCGTTCTTCCTTTAGAAATCTCAAGTTTTAAGGGAAAAGACGTCGACCCATCATCATTATAGTTGCGTCTTTGCAGATAATGTCGACCAATTTGGCCTAATACATATTTTGAGTGTCCAGGAACTTTTGAAACTTTTGAATTCAAGTCCCCTCAGAAAGAAAATTGGAGAACAATTCAAAGTCACTAAAATATTATGGTTACAGTGGTTTATGTTGCCAGGGATGAGTGTGAAGATAGTAAAGTTTGTCAGGGCTATTTATGAGATGATCCATGCTTACCGCTTTTCTACTATTTTCTCTGATTGGGATACAGAAGAACCCATTATGAACTCATACATCACTTAAGAAATGGAATACAATCATAAAAAATATTCTTCATTTCACAGAGGCTATGATCCAAACAAGTTTCAATTTTCAGAAGGCGGTATTATCGGGGTAATCCATGTTATCATCGCTGAGCAGGACTTCAGTATTGACCCATCCTTCTTTGACATTCATCAACTCGGTGACCTTTCACACGACAGTAAAAACATCGTCCTTCAGTAATAAGTGACTTCTTGAGGTTAGGAGTCAATTACCTTTAAACCTTTCCTCAACCTGGATAGACTCTCTAGCGGATTCTTTGCGAACAGGGGCTTCTTCCATTGATTTGACAAGAATATCTTCAACGTGGACTGCCAATGACATCGCATTCTCAAGACTTTTAGGTGCTGCCATCTTGACATGGGTACGAATAGGATCTTTCAATCCAGCAATATAACGGTACACCAAATATTCATCAAACAGCTTTTCAACAGTCTTCCACGAACGGACGAATTCAAAGTCATAACGATTAACTGAGTCGACTTGTTTAAGCTGGTCGAATTTTCTGAATACATTGTTTGGGTAATCAGCCGGGTAGAAATTTTCTCTGAGGCGAGTACAAAAGTCTTCCCAGTCGGTGAATCCATTAGCAGCTGCCTCGTTATTATACCAAGTTTTCGGCCGTTCTCTCAGATAAGTACATCCATATAGAACTTTCTTATCATCTGGGACATCACAAAAGTTGAGGTACTCGGACATTTCCGAAATCCAAGTTTCAACGTCTTCCTCATCTCCGCGGCCAGTGTAGATAGGAGGGAGAGCTGACATAAAGGGGATTTTCAAAAAACGGAAACAGCAACAAAATCACAATCAATGCCAATGTTCGGAATCAGGATTCGGAATCAGAGTCCAAAGCAAAATCAAGATAACAACAGTAAAGATTTTCTACCAAGCTTCCAAATATGAGGAATCAGTAGAGTTCAGTCCAGGACGGGATCAAAAAACCAACAAACAGCAATTCAAGAATAAACTCAAGAGATAACTTTGAGATCATACACAAGTAGGCAAAAAAAAAAAAAAAATTAGCAAACGGATGAACGGAAGCAACGGAAAATATTTACAATATACAAGCCGAATTTGGAACGTCACGTGACAAGGCAGCCTCTTTGTCTTGAGTTTCAACAATGGAAAAAATAATAATCTGCAGCCGGTAACAATATTCTATATATAGAAATTATATGTGACAGATCGAACCTGTTTGAATTTACTACCACTACAGAAATTACCGCAGTGCCCTAGTTTAGCCACTTTATTTAGGGACATCGGTATTTATATACCCGGTGGGGCGGGAATGATCATTTCAGCCGCTTCTATAAACAGCTGATAAAGCTTTGCAAATTGTCACGGGACTCTCCGTCAATGTCAGCATTGATTCAATAGCCACTTGGTCAAGCCACATTTTGATATCATTTGTGACAGATCCCTGATTTACGGTACTGCCACATTGGATAGCCACCTCTATGGTCATCAGCCACTTCAAGTCACACATTTACGTACAGCTAAGATCCATGGGTTGTAGCCTACATTATTCCGTTTTCCGTTCATTATTTTGTTCATTTTTGTTACTATTTTGTTATTTCTATTTACTATGAAATCCATACTCATTTCTATACTTTAACATCACCATTTTAGTTATATCTTGATTGACTTTGAAATATTTAAAATACTCTGCTTCGTTGACCCAATTGATCATTTCTTGAATTAAGCCCTTCCGTCCCTTCACATCATATATTACCCCATTAATTGACATATATATATATATGACTATTATTATTCTTTCATTAAAATATCTTTCTAGTTGATCACTGCTTTGAACTTGACCCCTCTGAACTTCTGCTCCGTTGCAAAGGGCGCCGTAAATTACACAACGAGATGTAGGATAAGAATTGAAAGAATGGCTCATAACAGATTTCACCATGAGATTAATGATTCCGATGAATTACATGTACGACATTCCCTTGGAGTCAGGTTTCCATTGTGTACTACGCAACGTAACTGGGCCAAGGAATGAGATTATACTCTTTGATGTATTCTGTACATAAACTTTATTATGGGCACAGGATAAATTGGTTATTCTTATTATATTATATTATTACACATAGCCTAAATAGTCCTACCTGGCTCAATTTGCGCACAAGTCGTTGTCACGATCCGTTTACGTGTAGCCAGAAAAAACATTGCTTATATTAGCAAGGCAACTTGAATAGGGATGGGATGATGCCCTGTAAGAAATATTATTTATTAAAGATGGCTCTGAGCTTAGAGAAGCTTCTCCCGCATCGTAGAATCAGCATAACTGGAGATGTCCCTAGATTTAGAATTCATGCTGTGGAATGAGAATATCCGTCAACAAAAGATGAGAGACTTTTACAAAGGCTATGGCTTGTGACTTATATTTGACAATGGTTATCTTCAAACAAAGATAGTCCGTAAAATCAGGAACATTAAATTAGCGCAATAAAACGTCCCATGATAGCATTATATTTGACTCTCGCATTATTTTGAAAAGGATTCACACTGCAACCCACATTGGCCTAACTTAGATGGCCGATTAATGATCACAGATCGCTTCGTTTAAAATGCAATGAGCCGAAAAATGTCTCGTATTACCAGTGCTAAGATCATCGCCCTGTCGATCCCTGCGCGGCTCAGATTGGCTTTTTGTTGACAAAATCCCTCTTCAAACCCATCCTCGTGCTGTAGAACAGAGTTATATCCACGACAAGAAAAGCTGAATTGTTTTGGAAAAGCATTATGTAAATCATACTGTGTTTAAAATGATAGAATTTGGCGATCTAAGCAGATTTTCGTTGTTCGCATGAGATTTTCCCTTTGTTCTCACAGGCTGCAAGGGGGCGCAGTCACAGAATTAGGAAAAAATAGACCCTCGGTGATATAAGAGAACAAGGAGCGGGTAAGTATCGAATAATTAAAAACTATAATATTGAATCTTTCAATTTAGAAGATTGACGCATGCAGTAAGACTGATGCTGGTTTCATCCCGTCCATTTGGTGCTGCCGAAAGATTTCAGGGTCCTTGTTCATCAAACTTCGGGCCCGCCCCATCCGATTCCGATGACACCGAAACTTATAAAAGATCTTCTTCCTGCCGTGTTTCTTCACTATACTATTCATAATGGTTGGATTATTCCCGTCTAAAGATACATTTGAAAAGAGTTTAACCACCCCTCGATCATCCTATTATTGGATTCAGAGTCCAGCAGAGGAATCCCATAAGATAGAGCTGTTTACGCCACAGTACTATGCTGCGTGCACTCTCGGAGGGCTGTTGGCGACAGGTTCTACACATGCTTCATTGACACCATTGGACTTGGTAAAATGTAGACGGCAAGTCGATCCTACTTTATATAAAAGTAATATGCAAGGATGGAGAACCATTATTGCACAAGAAGGATTCGGAGCTATATTCACAGGGTTCGGGGCTACACTGATTGGATACTCCTTCCAGGGGGCAGGTAAATATGGTTTTTATGAATACTTCAAAAAGACCTACGGTGATTTAGCTGGTGAGAACTTTAGCACCCAACATAAGACAGCCTTGTACCTGGCAGCTTCTGCCAGTGCGGAGTTTTTGACCGACATTATGCTTTGTCCATGGGAAGCTATCAAGGTCAAGACTCAAACCACGATTCCACCATATGCTAATAGTGTTGTGGATGGGTTCAAGAAGATTGTTCAGGCCGAAGGAGCTGCTGGACTGTATAAGGGCATCACTCCATTGTGGGCTAGACAGATCCCCTACACAATGGTCAAGTTTGCCTCGTTTGAAAACATCGTTGCAGCAATCTACTCATATCTTCCAAAGAAAAAAGAAGAATATTCATCTGGCGTTCAAACAGCGGTCTCTTTTGGTGGTGGTTACATAGCCGGTATTTTCTGTGCAATTGTGTCGCACCCGGCTGATGTCCTTGTTTCCAAGATTAACGCAGATAAACAAGCATCTGAGACTATGGGTCAAGCTCTTACTAGAATTTATGGAAAGATTGGGTTCACCGGCTTGTGGAATGGTCTACCAGTCAGAATTGTCATGATTGGTACGCTGACTGGTGCCCAATGGCTTTTGTATGATTCGTTCAAAGTTGCTGTTGGTTTGCCAACCACTGGTGGTCATTAATAGATCAATTCGTAATTACTCAAAGGGAGAATTCTCCAGAAGAAATGAATATATTGATGTATCTATATTTGTATTTAGCATTGGAATCTACAATTGCAGCCGGAATGGACGCTTCCAGGACCAAAATTCTTGTAAACGTCACAGGTACCATCACCATCATGATCTTTAGCATGGATGGTCACACCGTTCAGAGTGACAAGACAGTCTTCAATGCTTTCAACGTCAATGTAGTTGGCTGCTGCATCCCATTTTTTACCATTGGTTTCTTGACTGGTGTGGGCCAAGTGTTGGCTGTCATCATATTCTGGCTTAACATTGGTTTGTTGACCGTCAGAATCAATAAAGTAGGCATTGGAGTCTCTAATGATTGTAGCTGGACCTCCACCGGTTGCAGGGTTACCTCCTGGAACATTGAGAACTTTGTGTTCGATACCAACTCTACACTCTCCTGCGAGGGAGTGGCTGGCGAACAGAGCGGTAGCGAGAACAGAGACAGTAGAGAGCTTCATAGTTATGATTGAGATAGAATTGTTTATTGTTGTTAAACTCTTCGCGGGAATTTGCAGGATATTTATACCGCTGCTGAGTGTTTCTCGAATGACAAAAAAACAAAAAAAACAAAAGCCCTCCAACACCCGAAACTATATCGGATCTACTTAGCATGGTAACATTGATCGTCCTAACGGCAACTTCCAAGAATGGGAATAAGCAGGATGGCAACTATTTCTCACAATTTCTAAATTGAGTTGTATTTTTCTTAAATATATTTGTGTATTATTATTATGGACTGTAAACAATTCAATTATTCCTACTAACTGACAAAATTTTCTAGGCGAATAATGTATCACCTTGACACTGGCATATACGTGAGGTTAAATTTTAATTAATACTTGTCACATACGTCAGCCGTACAACACTTCGAACGCTTTTGTGTGTCTCCCACAATAATCCCCGCATTATTGGGATCCCGGCTTCCTCAATTGGGTTCCGTATGAAGTGCTGCCAAGAGATGATGTGCAAATTTCGGCTTCGGAATAAATTGCGGCTGATTCGATCATCTTTGCGTATAGCTAACATTAACCCTTGCGAGAAAGCATTTGAAGGTGCGTGACATTGTATATACAGTTCCAATCAAAATTCAGAAAGAATCCCATCAGATACTGTCTTTGGAATATCTAAAAAATTGTTGTAGCTATACTCCATCGTAAAACCTGTATTGATTAAATTTTTCCCATTAGACCCCGACTTTCAACGGTTCCACGAATGAATGCAAGTTCCAAAATCATGGCGAGGGAAAAAGGGGGAATCGGAACACCCCATTGGGAAACTTGATAGACACAAAAGACGTTGTTTTTGTTGGTATATGTGGTGAAAACCAAAAATAGCTGCTCCAGGATGTTCTGATCTGTGAAACCGCTCATCCTTATGCTTGTATGTATTTGTGGCAGACAACCGACTCCAGCTGTGGAAGGCCTCCCGCCAGGGAATAATTAGATATGAGCTGCATACCACATTGCACTTGTTTTATTTACAGTCAAGTTTTGATCTGGATATGGAAAGCTCAATTCACAAGAATTGTAGATTTGCGTTGGTCTATGGAAAATCCATAAACAGCACACGCTCAATCCATCGCAATTGCTTTAGCATTGATTTGCGACGTAGGCTAAGGTTACATGACTAGCTGTTCAAACCAACTTTCCGGCTAATGCCCCGCATCCGTTCAAATTCCGATTATTCGATAATAAATGACGTGTTGGGCAAATAGGAGGGGCTCAGGTCCCTCCCGATTCTTACCCCTTAAAAGCAGGTTCATATGCTTGATATAAGGGGCATAATGCCCTTTTCATCATCCTTTTCCAACCAATGCAGCTTGAGTTTGCACGCTGATGCGAATCTTCCCCTACCTAATAATAGCACAGGAATTATTAATGATAGGATGATTGGCGATTTGCAACGGCCCCAGTCAATTCCCAAGTTTCATACGATGCACATATTTACTTGTTTCGTTTCGGCATTTCCCATTTGGGAGGCAGAACCAAATTTCTTTTTTGACTGACGATCCGGGAACTCTCGATGGTAACGGACAAATGATCAAAGCCTGGTAAATTTCACACGGACTCAATTGTGGTAAAGCCTATGGATTTGTACCCACCCTCCTTAAAACAACTTAGGGGTGTGTACGACACCATGTAGAAATAATAGCTATATATCAGAGTTTACTTAGCGCAAAAATTATTTACAGAATATGACTGTGATGATGATCAATGGTTAATACGATTATGGAAAAGATTCCCAGTTCCCTTTATTTCACTGGTGCCTAGAGGTTAGTGAAGTGTGTCCATAGATCGGAGCCATTAAGCAGCCACAATATATGTGGGAGCCGGTGTGATAGCATTGAACCATCTGGCAAGGGAACATATTGTTCTTGAAGATTAACGTTATAATAGCCCACATCACAGTTGACAATTAACGAAAGTTGGTAATTTGTGGCGGGTTTAAAATTTCCACATCATCTAGCTCTTATTCGTATAGAAGACTTATCACTTTGGGCCAAAGGTAAGAAGCATGTTTCCATCTGCGCAGTCTGTGGGTTGGGTTTATATTAAACTTTGTATCCGGTTAGAATATATACAGGAAGATGTAATCAAAGAAGTCTGAATTCGGAGACAATCACTCTACAATAAAAACAATATTGCATTCTTTTCGTAGAAAAACTGGAATTATAAAAAACTGGGTTTTCAATGTTGCAATTGAAAAATAAAGTAAAGTTCTATCGCTGGGTTTCGGTATTTATTTCTATTTTATATTCAAAACAACTATTTCTTTCTCTCCAAGTGATATGGCAAAAAATTGATTTCATTTTCTTCTCATTTGATGTGCTGATATGAGTATCTGGCTATTAAGAATTTGGCTCATCCCGTTCTTTAAAAAAACCGAGTTTACTAATTAACCATTTTCAATAATTTTTATTGCATTTGGGTTTAGGTTTCTGGTTGGGGAGTCTAGGCTTTAGCTTATTTACAAATCATGTTCCGGATCGTTGAATAATTTTTGAATTTCGATTCATGTCATTAATTGTCACCATTTGGTTCACTATAATCGTAGTGATCTGAATCCCCTCTCTCATTTTCATATTCGTTTCCCTTTCAAATTATCCAGTTTCAGCAAAGATTGTGAACATTAGCTTTTTGTCTTGCCAATTTTGACTAACACTCCTGAGCTTCAATTAACCTACGCTTGTTTAGTTCACAGTAGGCATTATAACTAAATGTAATGATACATACAACCTATATAAATAAACAATTACAACATATATAAATAAACAATTAAAATGCAAGAGTTGGACACTTCGAAAGTTCCCCCCCCCCCAATCCAGATCCAGAATGCCAGATGCCCCTCATACTGTGTGTATCATATAACATCTAACATAAAACAATGTGCAAATATATATTTGAATGCACCGTTCCTATCCCAATAGTTTGAAAAGACAATGTAATATAAATTAAATATATATGCGCAAGTTAAAATCTACGTTGAGCCCCTGGGCCAGCAGCAGCAGATTCACGACCTGTTGCTTGAGCGGCTTGATTTTGTTCATTGTCGTTGTTCCAAGAAAGATAGGAATGGTCACCAAGTTTTCTTGGATTGATAAGATGTTTAATAAGGAAGACGACTCCCAACAAGAAACATAGACCAGCTACGACCAAATAGGCAATTCCAAGGAATGGGTTTTTACCACCAATAACCGTACGGGTGGAAATAACAATGGACTTTGTGCCATCATATTTCAAAACTGGGAAATTTAAACCGACGTCGACACTGTAAGTGCCGGAGGTCAAAGGTTCATCATCATTACGTAGCGCCAACTTTGAAAACTTTGGTAAACCCGCAGTTCTCATCCAGTTTTGTAGCGATTCCCATTGGGAGATATCCGGCATATTGTCCTTGTTGTAGCCATCTGGGAACATTTTACGCCAGTTTGGTGGGGGGACCACGTCGTCTGGTGAGTACTCCGTCTTCTTGAAACGATCCTTATCAGTACTCCAGGCAATTCCCTGGTCCGTCATCTTATAAGTTTCATTACTTGCACTTGAAGAAGCCGCATTTAATTTAACTGGACTCAAAAACGTATCATTGAAATAGGAGTTTGCGATTAATCCACATGGATAATAAGGCTTGCCTGTATCAGGATCTGAAACCAATGGCTTACAATCATCGGCTGATTTCAACTTACTTTTATCAACCGCCTTACCATTCAATTGGTCCTCATTAAATGATTGAACATATCGTCGATGATTCTGATAAAAGTTTGTCAGTCGATAAAACATAAACACTGGCGCACCCATGTCGGTTGGAATTTCAAACTTTAAGCTACAAGTAAAGTTGTCACCGTGTTCATCCTTAAGTAATTTCCATTGGGGCTCAGTATCTGGTTTGACGCCGCCCTTAAATGACTCGCTGACATATTTGGACGGAATTGTCTTCCAATCACTCGTAGAACCTTCATCTTCACAATGCGAATAATCAATAACCAGCTCTTGAACTTGGTTACTGGCATATAACAGTAAACCACCAATAGGCGCGAATATAACTGTTATACATAAGAAAAGCGGTAAAACTGTTTTTGGCGTCAAAATCGGTTGCCAGGCCTTTAATCGCTGTTGGCGAAAGGCCGTGTTTGGAGGTCTTCTAGATTTTTGTCGGTTAGTATCCTCCACAGCTCTGTTCTCGCTATCGCTATCGCTATCCATCTTGAGTGATTCCCTTCACGAGTCTTGCAATAAAACTGAAAGAGAGAGAAAAAAAAAAAATTCCTCCGTGAAGTGTACAGATTTGTCGCTTCGTATCGTACACTCCCATCCGTCGAGTTCCGTTACCCGGCTGTCGAAAACTAAGCCACATTTTCCTGTGAGCCGCACATTCCATTCCATTTTATGTTTCTGATGTAAAAGAATTTCAGGTTACTGAGTTCATTTATAGTATTAACTGAGCTTAGTATATATAGACTGCGGCGAAGATATGTTCTTTCAAAAGATCTGACTAGGCAGAATCTGATGCCTGATTGATAAACCAGATGAAATTGGTTACGCCCGCTGATTATCTTATCGGAGCTTCGGAGCTTCCACTTACGTATTCTATTCAATTCAACTCATAACAGGGGTCAATATTTAATCTGAATATTTACTCTGGATCATTCCGTTAGTTCAAGTCCCCATTGATTCATCTTTCCTAATTGCAATTATGGTTCTTGAAGATTGAAGCTTTGAAATGTGTGCTGCTGGGTACATTGGGGATGGTGAATGCTGTAAATCGAGTTGAATTATATATAGATTATGGGACTGGATCCGAGGCCCTACTGTAATAACAATTGATACTTAACACGTTTGACAACACATTAAACACTTGAGAATATCATTCAGAACTCATTTCGTTCCATCTAGTCTGTTCTTGGTGCAACATACGCTTCTATTTATCGTTAGGTACATTTAATCATAGCTGCTTTCACTGACAACAAAAAAGCTTTTGCTATGCCAAAGTACATCCCTATACCCTGTAAGAATCCTACTCAAGACTATTTATCAGTAATTCCATCAGCCTGAAAGGCTTGAGACGTTGGCAGTACTTTTCAGAACACTGTATATCTTAAACCATTAATTACCCGGAAACAGTGCGGCTTTTTACCCAGACAGATGAGCGTACTTACGCGTAAGTTTATCACAAATTTTTCAAATTTCAGGAGCCTTGGAATCAGCCTGCCTGCACACGTACATACATATAGACAAAAATGGGGCAACCACAAGAGGAAAACGATGCTGAAAAGAACATCCAAATCTGGAAGGTGAAGAAATTAATCAAGCAGTTAGAAGCTGCTCGAGGTAATGGTACCTCCATGATTTCCTTAATCATTCCTCCAAAGGGACAAATTCCATTGATCAGTAAAATGTTGGCTGAAGAATACGGTACTGCATCCAACATCAAGTCTCGAGTGAACAGATTGTCCGTCTTATCTGCCATTACATCCACACAGCAAAGACTCAAGCTGTACAACCGGGTGCCACCAAATGGACTTGTCATCTACTGTGGTGAAATCATCACCGATGAAGGTAAGGAACGTAAGGTCAACATTGATTTCGAACCATTCAAGCCAATCAACACCTCTTTATATTTGTGTGACAACAAGTTCCACACTGAAGCATTATCTGAATTGTTAGAAAGCGATTCTAAATTTGGTTTCATCGTTATGGATGGTAACGGTACCTTGTTCGGTACTCTTTCTGGTAACACCAGAGAAATCTTGCACAAATTCACAGTTGATTTACCCAAGAAGCACGGTAGAGGTGGTCAATCCGCTCTTCGTTTCGCTAGATTGCGTGAAGAAAAACGTCATAATTATGTTAGAAAGGTCGCTGAAGTTGCCGTTCAAAATTTCATTACTGCCGATAAGGTCAATGTTTCCGGTTTGGTTTTAGCTGGTTCTGCTGACTTCAAAAATGAACTTTCGCAATCCGACTTGTTCGATAACCGTCTTGCTGCTAAGATCATCAAGGTTGTAGATGTTTCATACGGTGGAGAAAATGGATTCAATCAAGCCATTGAATTGTCTGCTGAAACCTTGTCCAATGTCAAGTTTATCCAAGAAAAGAAACTTATTAACTCATACTTCGAGGAAATCTCTCAAGATTCTGGTAAATTCTGTTTCGGTATCGATGACACCTTGAAGGCTCTCGACCTTGGTGCCGCCGAAATCGTCATTGTTCACGAAGGTCTCGACATTGTCAGATATGTGTTAAAGGATCCTGAAGGTGAAGGTGAAAGAGTTGTCCACGCTAAAAAGAACGCCGAAAATAAGGACCACTTGATGGACAAGGCCACAGGACAAGAGCTTGAAATCGAGTCAGAACAGATGTTCATTGAATGGCTTGCTGAAAATTACAAGTCCTTCGGTGCAACTTTAGAATTTGTCTCAGACAAGAGTTCTGAAGGTGCTCAATTCGTCAGAGGCTTCGGTGGTATTGGTGCGCTTCTTAGATACAAGGTCAACTTCGAGCAACTCACTGATGAGTCTGATGATGAATTCTATGATGATAGTGATGAAGAGGGCGTATAGATATGTAATTAATGGACAGATTATGAGATATTTTGGTGCGGATATATATTATTATTAGTACATGATTAGATTATAACTTGGTGGTTGCCAAAACTTGAGGATTTCGCTTGTGGGGCTTGGAAATAACAATAAACTGGTCGTCATCTTTAGCCTCTTGAATTGATTGAACCATACGGGTCTTCATTTCGCTTCCCAGAGCTGCACATTGTCTTAACAAGTTCATATCTGAACCCTTAGGATTCACTGCCATGTCGTGGTGACGAAGAGTTTTGTGACGAGACTCAGAAATTCGTTCAGAAAACTCATATAATATGCCTGATGGAATGATATCATCTACAACAAAGAAACCATCATCAACCTTGGCTCGTGCCATTTTCCATGAGGGCGACAAGGACACCTTAGGTGGGGTCTTTTTGTCTTTGGATTGTCTTCGATATACAATACCTTCTTCTTGGAATTGGGTCAACGCGTTCTTAATCAACTCCTTGTTTACAGATTCATAGTAGCTTATCAAGCCCTGATGGAAGAGAGTCTTACCGAGTGATTGCGCTTTGTTAAGGAATTCCTTTTCATCCACCCATACCATGCCATCGGGATGCTTAGCTACGTCATCCAAATTAGGAACCAACATAAACAGAGACATACAAGCCAGCCAGAAACCGTCCATAAATGGCCATAACAAATAACAATAGAAATCAAACATTTCGTAACCTTTGCCAAGTTCAGCTGATGATAATTCAACAATCAAAATATTTTCATCGTCCTTAGATGGATAAACGATTCCCTGGCGGTTCAAAGTTTCAAGAGTTTGCATCAAATTACCCTCAAGACCTTCGGCCCCATACACGAATTCACCTGACAATAAAGTTGACAAAAAGCTGACCTCGCATTTGAGTTCCTCTCTTGAAATACGAGGATTACCATTTGACCGTCTAATCAGAGTATACATGGCCACTGTGACAATACATTCAGACACAAACAAATGAATCACTTGGTTTCTATAATAACTCAATTGGAATGCATCCTTAGCAAAGTATATAGGTTCGATGAGACCTTTTTCTTCCTTTCCAACTAGATCAGAGCCCAACACTTTAAGGCCATTCGAAACAATGGCATCAATTTCTTGTATGCTTGCCCCTTCTTCTAAGCTTCTGGAAGATAATGTGCCAACCTTACCTCCAGCTTGATATATCTTTTGAATCAGCCATTTCACTTTGGTTCCCAGAGTCTTCTTGGTGATTCCACGTCCAGTAGTTGTCAACAATACAGTACCGATAAGAGAGGTTGGCATGACAACGGATGCTTTATTGATATCCGATAAGATCTTGTATCCGAGAGCACGGAGAAGTCGTGTCTTTTGTTCTTTATCCATCAAGTCTGGGGTTAAATGAGTCACAATTGATTTCGTAGATTCGATGTTAAGCTGGTTGATAATATAGCTCTTGAGCGACCATGGTTTAAAGAATCGAACGTCCACTCTACCCATTCTAAGGGATAAGATCTGAGATGCATTTAAAAAGTTGGAAAAGGACTCCTTTTGTTTTTCCTTACCCAATAACTCGGTCACATAAGTTTGTCCTTCCACAACCTTATCGTATTGGGTAGAGACAGGAACAATCCAAGAATCTTCTACTCTTCCAGATATTAAGGCTTCCATGATATATTTGAGAATGCCGAATTTTGGAGGCAGTAGTTTGCCTGTTCTAGATCTAGTGCCCTCAACGAAACACTCAAAATTCAAACCTCGACCTAACAGTGTTTCAATGTATGCCTGGGCAATTGCCTGATACAATTGATCATCACCAAATGAACGTCTGATATACATAGCGCCGACCTGTCTCAACATTCCGCCAATAACTGCAAAATTCAGATTATCACCAGCAACAACCACTGGTAATGAGATACCAGTTCTAAAGCAGATGGTTTGGATGGCAATGTAATCCACATGCGATTTGTGACAAGGCATAAAAATCATACTTTGCTTTTTGCCTTCAAGTTCTTTCGCCTTAGTTTTCAGCATTTCAATCTCATCAGCATTGACATGAACGCCTTGATGATAGGTTCTAGAGAACATTTGCGCAACTGAATAATACATAAACTTTAAAGTGCTCTTTGATTGGAATAGACACATCATTTCATTGATTACTTTTTCGGCAATTGAATTCAGATTTGCCTCAATTTCCTGTCTTCGACTTGGTGATGGATTTGACCATTCTTTTTCCCGCTCTATGGCCTTTTCAGCCAATCTAGTGATACAATTCCGGATCACGGGATTTGCCAGAGTTTCTTCCGCAATCTTCTCTGAAAATCCCGGATAATACAATTCCTGTCCAACATAATCATCGTAGGCTCTCCATGATGACGATTGAACATGTCTTGCTAGTGTTTTCAAAAACTCCATCGGTTCTTCCCGAAACCGCTTGAATTCTACGACCAAATTATCAGTATGGGAATCATCGTAACTTCCCAATAAATCAACATTCACGTCACGACCTTCATCAACTTTCATCTTGCTTGATTTTGCGACCAGTGATCCAAAATAAAAAAAATAAATTGATGTCGTTAAGGAAAAAAGGTTAATTTAAAAGTGTGGGGAGCATAACCCTTTATTTTAATATTATTTTACCCCAACGAGAGTTGGGTCACACAAACACACACAAATTTTGTTAGGCAAAAAGGGTTGGGGGCCGATCGCTTCACGGCTTAAATTTTCAGGTGAAAGTCGCCTCAACTAAAAGCCTGCAAGTGGTGTGGGGTAGCTTCCCAATACGATAATTCCATAACACCAATGTCTAAAGACATTGATTTTGCGCAAGGAGATTGCCACGGCAAGTCAAGACGAACTTGCAAAATCTTGTTATGCTGAAATGAAGCCACTTTTTTAGATTCTGTGGTTTGGCACCATCATCTCCCTTACATAGTTCCGAATGGGATCAGCTTTGCAGAATTATCGTTGATCCTCGGTCCCTGAAAGGCTGTGGAGAATTCGGTCTAGAGTTGAATGTTTCATATCAGGCGTTAGATTGGTAAATGAACTAATTCCGAGGAGAAGACGTGATTTCACTAAATCAGATATAGCGATAGATTGTCTATCTATGCTTTTTGAGGCGGCTGAAAATGTTCATACCCAATCAATCTAAACTGTAGCATATAGCCCATTTAGAAACAATAAGTAAACGATTGGGGTAAAGTATAACTTAATACCACATTGATCACCTTAAAAAGAGATACTTTAGAATCTGCATAGTGTTGAAAACAACCAACTCAATTAGGCCGGTGACGAGAATACTGCCTATATTCTAGCGTCTCTTGCAAGATTTCTCACATCGGTCACTAAACATACTATTGTACAATGTGGGTCACAATTTACCTGCGTTAGTTCTTGTTCATAACATGCAAGCTTTGTAACGAGAGCTTAAACTTCCATTACCAGAAGTAGGATTACCGTAATTCAATCACCCGATGCTTATCAATTACCGAATTGCCGATAGGAGTTGAAAAAAATTTAGGGAATCCCCCTAGTCAACTTATCATTAAATGCGTGATAATTGATATCGAATCAACGCCTTCTCTCCCCAATCAGCTGATATATATGCCACATATAGACATTATAGGCTGGTACACGAAGAAAGTTGCAATTTTAAGATTTAAGCGCTGTCAGAACGGAGTGAATATTCACAAGCGGCTGTGAATATATATATATACATATAATGCACATAACTGGGATCGAACTTAGATGGCCAATCGGTTTCCATAGCAACTACCCCAGGGGAAAAAACATCGGGCCGATAAAGTTCTGAAAAATTCAGTCATGGAGACGGAGTCAAACAGGTGTGGGCGAAAGATCACACACACATATTTCTTCTCAAACTTTGTATAATGCCATCAGAGCTTGAACTTCCGGTAGCTAGCGAGCCATTGGTTCTGTCACAAGTCGTAAAGGCTTTATTAGCTGTTGGGTTGTATGACTCACAAGTTAAGAAAGTTGTCGGAGCACCAGCAGGTGTTACTTATCCGGTTCTTCGGGTCGAAGATCAAGGCCAATTGATCGAAGGAAATGCTATTGTTCGTTACTTATCAAAGGCAAAACTCACCGCCAAGGATGAAGAATTGATAAATTACGAGGAAACCATTCTTCATGAAGCTTTGAAGAAGAAGTCCAAGTTGGATGAAAAAACATGCCAGGATTTGAGCTCTAAATTAGTTAACGGTGATATCAACGCAGTTAATATCATCATTTTTGCCACTCTTCAGGGACTAGTCAGCTTTGTTGGAAAGGGTGCACTTTCTCAAGACTTGCAGTTATTATTGTGGTATCAGAAATTTTCTGGTAACCCAAGAGTTCAAACTGCTTTGAAGACACTCAACCAATACACTTTTAGAGAGGACGGTGCTATGTCTGCCCCAACTTCGAGGGTTGCATCTGCTGTTTCAGCTGCAAAGTCTGAACCTAAACCAGACTCTAAAGAAGCCAAACCAGAGGCTAAGCCAGAAGTCCCAGCTTATGAAATTCCAGAACGGACTGGTGCTGCCAACACTATGGAAAGCGTCAAAGTCAAGAAGCAAGAGGGAAAGATCTTGCCAAAGGATGGAGAAAGAAATATTTTGATTACTTCTGCCCTTCCATATGTGAACAACGTCCCACATTTGGGTAATATTGTGGGCAGTGTGTTGAGTGCTGATATCTTTGCTCGTTATGCAAAGGCTAGAAACTATAATGCCGTATATATTTGCGGAACAGATGAGTACGGTACCGCAACCGAAACTAAGGCCTTAGAAGAAAAAATGAGTCCACTTGACCTCTGTACCAAATATCATACCATCCATAAGCAAGTCTATGATTGGTTCCAAATTGGTTTCGATCACTTCGGTCGTACTTCCACTGAGAAGCAAACTGAAATTGCCCAACGAATTTTCTTGGACTTGTATGAAAATGGCTATTTGGAAGAAAAGGTTACTGAACAATTGTATTGTACACAACATGAAGGCTACCTTGCTGATAGATTTGTAGAAGGCACCTGTCCAAAGTGCCAATATGATGACGCTAGAGGAGACCAATGTGACAAGTGTGGTATCTTGCTGAACCCTTTCGAATTGATCAACCCACGTTGTAAGATTGATAATGCCGAACCAGAAAAGAGAGAAACCAAACACGTCTTTTTATCCCTGGATAAACTTGAAGATAAGCTTTCCAAATGGATTGAAAAATCCCAAGCTTCTGGTATGTGGTCTAAGAACGTTAAGACTATCACTGCCAACTGGTTAAGAGAAGGTCTCAGACCTCGTGCTATTACTAGAGATTTGAAGTGGGGTGTGCAGGTGCCATTGGAAGAATACAAGGACAAGGTTCTGTATGTTTGGTTTGATGCCTGTATTGGGTACAGTTCCATTACCGCAGCTTATACCGATGACTGGGAAAAATGGTGGAAGAACCCAGAAAATGTCAAACTCTACCAATTCATGGGTAAGGACAATGTTCCATTCCATACTGTGGTTTACCCATCTACCCAAATTGGTACTGGAAAGAATTGGACACAATTGAACACTTTGAGTGCCACTGAATATCTTCAATATGAAGGTGGCAAGTTCTCCAAGTCTAGAGGCCTTGGTGTTTTCGGTAATAACGCCCAAGATATTGGTGTGTCTCCATCTGTGTGGAGATATTATCTTGCTTCTGTTAGACCAGAATCCTCCGATTCCCAGTTCTCTTGGTCTGATTTTGTTGCCCGCAATAACAACGAACTGTTGGCTAATTTGGGTAACTTCTGCAACCGTCTTATCAAGTTTGTGAACTCCTCCACCAAGTACAATGGTGTGATCCCACAATACAATCCAGAAAAGGCACTTGGAGAGGTTTATGCACACTTCACAAAGGATGTCAATGCATTGCTTAAGGAGTATATCGACAATATGGAAGAGATTCAATTGAGACGTGGTTTGGAAGTGGCCATGCAAATTTCAGCTCGTGGTAACCAATTCTTGCAAGAGAACAAGCTTGATAACTCCTTGTTTTTAAATACCCCAGAAAAGTCCCATGCCGTTATCTCCGTGGGTCTTAACTTGATTTATATCCTTTCTGCTGTCCTCACTCCATTCGTTCCAGAAACCTCTGAGGGCATTTTAGAACAACTTAATGCTCCAGCAAGAAGCATTCCAGATCAATTTGATCTTGCACTTTTACCTGGCCACAATATTGGCAAGGCCAAGTATCTCTTTAAGAGAATTGACGATGCCAAGGTTGAAGAGTGGAGACAAAAGTATGGTGGACAGCAACAAAAGTAATGGATATAGTTGAATTTATTGTTAGAATGCACACTCACTTACACACACCTTGGTGGTAGTTTTTCATTTTACATTTGATATTTTGTAGAATTTTAATTTTTGAATTGAGATTGCTGTTAGGTTGGATTTGGAATATAATTAACATACCAATTGTAAAGAATCATTACTAGTTTTGTGAAGAACTGTGACAGCCGGGTTCATAGGATAAAATTTAATTGAGCAGTTGGCAGCATGACTACCTGGGAACTCTGT
Organism: Blastobotrys serpentis; assembly: GCA_003705695.2. Classification (NCBI taxonomy): domain Eukaryota; kingdom Fungi; phylum Ascomycota; class Dipodascomycetes; order Dipodascales; family Trichomonascaceae; genus Blastobotrys; species Blastobotrys serpentis. The sequence continues at coordinate 132,253 of PPJG02000010.1, read as the reverse complement.
AGTGAAATCGAATCAAAATTGAGACTCGATAACTTGCACATCTTGTCGACTCTAGTGGAGGTGATCAACTCATGCGATCCCTGTCAAGCGGCAACTCAGGTACAGTAATAGGCAATCATCTTAGGGTCTAGTGTAAAGATATCATATAGAACATAATAAAGAAGCTAGGACTAATTATCCACATTTGCCGGCAGCAGACGGCTCTTAGTACAAAATCTTGAATTCGAATAGCAACGGAGCTAGAATTTGCTCTAACTGAGGGTGTAGGAGTTACAGGCAGTTCAGCATACAAAATATTTCGAATAAATTGGCGACGAGCTGGATTTCCCCTCTAATTGAGTGTGTAGGAAAACCATTTTGCCTTTGAGTCTCAGAAGAGTTTCAGGTGATTTACAGATTAGCAATAGGAACTAAATTAATACTTCTTGGTTGAGAAAAGAAAAAAAAAAAAAAAAAGAATTGAAATATGACCAAACCATATGGTCTACTCTTCATAGTGAAGAGCCTGAACTTCTAATTCTAGATATCAGTACCGGCTGCGATTCACATTTCAAGGCGGCAATGTAGTTGTCGAAGGTTGAACCCATAGAAAATCAGAAAATTGAACCCGAAATTAATTAATCAAGCACTTCCCCCCACCCCACCACTGAGACCGTGGGACGCATCTGGACCATATCCAAGTATTTTGAGCTAGAGAAGGGGGTTTTTCAGGGGGGATCGTTTCTTTCAGCTATCTAATCTCATGAATTAAAAAATTCAAAAGCACGCGTATAACTCCCGGTGGCCCAGTTGGCTAAGGCGCGAGACTGTAATGGTACTCCTCTTGTAATCTTGAGATCGGGTGTTCGACTCACCCCCGGGAGAAGTTATAAGGGTTCGAAGTTGTCGGATCTCTTTTTTTGCATGCACATTATTCGATATCTTGCAATTGACTGAGATTAGCGCTAGCGCTAGCGCTATACGTTAATTAATTATATTAATTTTAAGCTTTAGCTCTAGCTTAATTAAGTATAGTTATATATAATTATTTTTATTGATTGCATTTGCCACGTTTGCCGAGTCCCTATGTCGTCCGACCGATATCTCGCTATATAATAATAGCCGCCGGAGAAGAGCTCTTCCGATTAAATCTTTATCTAGATGGCCTACTATATATGTCTATCAGGCGTCCACTCGAATCAGTATCGGTTGTCAATTTATCTTTCTTTTTTTTTGTTTGTAATCTGGAATTTTGCCAAAAAAAAGTTTCACACAACTACAACGCCACATCCAACCTGCACTGCCGCCACCGCCACTCACTGAAATAATATTTTGGTGGGCGGGCCGGGTAATTGGATCGTCGACACCAACTTCTGGTTGTGAGATGTGGCGGAATTCGGTTAGCCGACGTATTTTCATGTTTTTTATACGGATCGGGTGTTTTCAGAAGGAACGTGCGGCTGATTTTTGAAAAAAAAATAAAAATATGAACCCAGGGCCGCCTGCGCAGCCAAGACACGTTCAGTCAAACATTCGGGCAGTTGATAATTTTCATGAACATCATCCGAGCAAAGGAACAACCGCCATACAAAATATGTGTGGACAAGAAAGAACAACTCACCATAGATGGCGGGAGGATGTGGGGAGTTTTGGACGAGGGTCTGGTGGTTTTAGCCCCACTATGACGATAAGAAACAAGCGGGTTTTATAAGGGTCTCAGACTTTAAAGCGCGGGATGGGAAGCGACACCCGTCGTTGAATCGGAAATTCGGTGGCCCGGGGCCCATCGGAAAGATGTCCTGGTAGCCGCCAACGTTGGATTAGCCGAACGAGCTCGTTTTCACTTGTACTATACTGTGTTGTTTAGCGTTTGTTCTAGGATAAAGCTAGGGGTAGATATACATATATAGATATATAGATAAATCGTATGTATATGTGGGGATTATGGGTGGTGAGATGGAAAAGTTGGGCAATGGAGCAGTGTGGACGGCTAAAGACCGAAAAGAGTCATGATCCACCAGGCGGGAGTTTGCCGACCAATCAGCGATCGGAGATTCTATAGATAAAAGACCGATAGCGAGCCGATCTCGGCGAAGAAAGTGACCGAAAACGGCGGGTTGTTGGAAAAAGGCATTGGCAGAGATTAGTGACGGTTTTGGAATGATAAGGAGGAAAATAGTAGGGATAAAAGAACAGTTGGAATATGCTAGCTAGAGATAACGAATAAAGTCAAAATCTATATTCTGATATCTAGCCGTAAAGTTCATTTTGGCCCGTTTTAATTTTTAATTTTTTTTTTTTTTTCTGATTCAAAGGGCATCCATGTGGATGTTTTAAAGATGGCAATGCGGGGACATATGTCTATCAATGACGAGATTGTATAAATAAGGGAACATGCATATCGACATTTATGACTAAATATCATCCATACCGTTTTTTTTTTTTTTTCTTCTTTTTCCTTTCCTCTTTTACATTCACTTTGCTAATCTATCTGGACACTTTGTACACTTTATTATTATTTTAATAACTAGAAGATAACAACTTCCTCTCATGATGAGCATAAATGCCCAGCAAATGAGCACCAAAGAGCGACGTAGAAAGAGACGGTTGGTGGATCCCGACAAACGGAAACGTATTGCAGTCGCCTGCGAAACGTGTAAGAGACGAAAAAAGAAGTGTAATGGTAGTCAGCCCTGTAAATTATGCGAGGCAAAAGGATACGAGTGTGTTTATATACAGCGATCGAATGGTAACGAGGACGATCCCGAGCAAAAGGTAACTTCGCCAGTCCAGAGCACAACGACAGCGACAACAACTACAGATCAGCCTAGCCCAGTAAATAATAACCCCGGCGACGCCAGCACTAGTACTGGGCCGAGCGAAACTCAGATCTTCCAGTATATTGGCCAGAGTTGTACGATATCGCTCATTGAGCAGATCCGCCATCTGCTTCGGACCGCCAACTCCGGGCTTACCATGAGCAGCGACTTTCTGTCAAATTCGTACATCGACGCGCCATATCCAAAGTCAGCAAACTATGCGATCCAACTGCCGTCCCGTGAACAGGCTGACCGGCTGGTGACGCTTTTCGTCGAAAACATCCAATCGATAACTTATGTTTTTGACATGGATACCTTCTATCGCTCGCTCAACCAGGCTTATAAGGACCCATTGACAACACCACAATCATCCATGTGTCTCCTGTATCTCGTCTTCGCATTGGCTTCTGTTTATGTGGACGACGAATGGTCAGACCTTTTCTTTGACTCCGGCAGAAAGCTGCTGGACGAGGCTCCTATTTATTACGGCGAAATTTGGGTCGTCGAGGCGTTCCTCCTAGTATATCTATACCACGAAATCAAGTGTAGACGTAATGGCTCCTGGGTCGAACTCGGAAAGGCCATTCGCCACGCACAGGCCTTGGGCATGGACCGCAACTTGGCAAATAACGATGCCCACCGAAGATCCTTGTGGAAGTCCCTCTACATCCATGACAGACTGACCTCGACGTTTTTGGGACGGTCGTCAGTCGTATCCAATCTCCGACTAACTCACATCACAACCCCGTTGGACTATTTCGTCTCCCTCTGCGATATCGTTGGCGACGTCCATCACTCAATCTACCAATCTTCCCAATTCTCGTCCACAACAGTCCAAAACCTCATCCGGGCATTGCGGGATTGGCTGGAAACCTTCCACAGTCGAACGATAACTATCAACAGGAAGCTCGAAATCCTCCTCAACCTCACGTATCTTCATGCAATCACCCTCTTAACCAGACCCTTCCTATTCCATGCTACAGTCAAGGGCCATCACAATTCATCCGCCTCCTTCAATAACCTGGCTGCGACCTGTATCCAGGCAGCATTCTCCACAATCAAAATTATTGTCGATTTTAATACCTCCTGTCTGAATTCCCTATGGAAATCGCCTACAATTGTCTATTATTTATTCACTGCTGGTGCAGCACTCTTACTTCACAGACTTAAACGAAAAAATTCAACCTCTGAATACTCTTCAACTATTTATTCCGCTCTGGACAGTTCGATTGACCATCTTGCCGAATACTCCCACGTTGACAGCTCGGCAAAACAATTTTACCTCACCCTGACGGAGCTGAGTGAGATTATAAAGTCTTCCAATTCTGAGGAAACGTCTTCACCTCCTTGCTCTCCGGAATCGGAAAATTCCCTCATGACCCTCGCCAGGTTATCAGAACAACGACATCCCTCGGTCGTCGGCGGCTATACCTCTACCCAACCTCCAACACCTCCTCCAATATCTCCCACATTAATGTCTGTTGAAGAAGAAGTAGTTAAGAAGCGACGAACGTCCCTGGTTGGCTCTCCTATGCTTATCAAATCGCCATCAATTCCGCTGATGGAATTGGGCAGTCTTGTTATTAAAGATCAATGGACATTTACCTCTAGGGGCCCTGAAATGAATGACACTCCAATTGAAGGCGTAATCATGACTCCTTGTTATTAAATCTCTCTATATTTAATGTATTATTAATTTTTTTTTTTACCGTTTTATATATTTCACTCTGTTCCAACAGCTAACGTTGTGGGGCAGCTTAAATTCTCCGTCGGAAAAAGAGCGGCCAACGAACCCCCGCAATGCGGGTATTTATATAGCTCTTATTTCCGCCAGATTTCTACTACTTCCAACATTCAAATAAACAAACGACAATACAATGTTTCCTAAGGATTATAGTAATGAAAAGCTAGAAAAGTTTGTCCTCGGGTTTTATGCTGCTTCAGATTCCCGACCACCTCAAGATCCTGCTGCTGACAAATATTTGGAATATTTCACAAAGGATGCCCAAGTTCACATTCGTAGCTCTGTCAGTGGGCATGAGGGTTTGATGCAATTAAGACAAGGAATGTGGAAAGGTGTCATTACCAGAGAGCACAAGATTTTCCAAGTCTGTCCCTTCACAACGCAAAATGACGAGCATGAAGTCCTACTTAGAGGCACAGTTCGATTGGTCAATGATCAAGGTGTCGACAAGACAGTGGAGTGGGCCGGTAGAATGGTCCTTAATGATGATTTTAAAATGACTCAGTACAAAGTATTTATGGAATAATTTGATTACAACGTTAAAACAGCTTAAACCGTTCATTGTGGTACTGATTCAATGATGCTTTTGTTACGTCCAGAACACCCAGTAGGCAACATAGTTGGGCAAACCAAAGCTCTAAGCGGCCTCAGATTTCGTATATCATGATATCAAATAGTATATCAGGAACTAATTGGACCGTTTCATTTTGAATTAAGGAGCCGAGAAGTACGTATCTTCTCTGTCAAATAATCCATCCAAAATCATATAATCTGCCCATGTATCGGATTCACTTAGCCTTCCAATTCTAATGGGACTATAATGTTCCGAGAGACCGGATAAATTTCTGGCAAGGATACTTGTCTACACTTCCATCATTTTCAACCACACAACTACAGGCTTAGTTCGGCAGTTGGATTCCATTCTATCCCCCGGCAATCTCCGTCCCATTACAATTCCTCATTCCAATAGAAAAACCCCACGGCACTATCTCAGCAATGTCGAACCGGAAATTCCCATTATCATCCTCCACAGTATTACCACTGCCTCCTCCTATCGGGCCAGTAAGATCGCAGCCGGTTTTATCATACTAAGGCTGTTCTCGGCCTCCGAAGCCTGCTGTTCGGAGTTGACCGATTTTCCGGTTCACGTGATCTTGGGCTTCATTTTAAGGCATCCCGCCAGAGATAAGATGCACGCCAAGCGATGGGGATGGGTTTGGGATGTCAAACATATCATCAACAAACAAAATCTCCAATACAAGGATGGGAAAATTTTGTTAGACCAGATAATTTCTCTGGTATCATGTGTTTATATATATAGCTGGGGAAATTAGTGAAATTAAGCATTGTTAAATAAATGAGGGGATTTTATGCTTGGTTGATCACTCAATGTAGCAAATCTACCGAGACCTGTTATCAATGGTGAGCTCCTGGCCAATAGGAACCACCGACCTTATCTACATAGAGACCTGTGGGTAGAGTTGACATGAACTTGAGAGAAAGGAAAATGCTATTGTGATAGGTAAGAATACGATTGGAATATTACTTGCTTGGTTTTTGTGTTCGTCCAGTCACATATATGTTAAAAAATAATAATTGGATAGTTTTACCTCTCAAGCTAGGAATATATCTCGACGGACATGTTCCGGGCACAATTGTGAAATTTATATCTAACGGTCTGCATAGGGTTTCCCCTGAGGCTTTTTCGGGCCTGATTTTTCCGAGTTTGCCAGTCAGCCAATAGTCTTCAAAAATGGCCATCCAGATAAGCCTATTCCAAACACTGATTGGTCGATTAAGCTTCACTTGGCTGTAGAGGAAGAAGTAATGAGGGGAAAGAGAAGCGGAATGTACACTGGTATATAAAATCAATTCATTTCGCCTAATGTTTGCAACGGCCAACCTTCGTTGATAGTCTCAATTCAAAATGGCAATTCGCATTTCAACAATTGGATGGTCAATAGACCAATGGAATGGTTTACAGTGTTCACTACAACCTCAAGATGCTTTACAAAACATTACTGATTTAGTTTCAACTTTCGATACAAAAGATCCTGCTTGGATTACAATTGCAAGCAAGGATATGATAAAGTCTCAATGGGAAGCGTTTCCGGCCAACCCTAAGGTAAGCAAATATTTTATTAATTTTCTTCAAGTCTATTGTTGAATAAACCTGTGCTAACGTTTAACTCATAATTTAGTCCTTACCCTTGTTTGGTGTTCCTTTTGCAGTCAAGGACAACATAGACGTTGAAGGATTCCCAACGACAGCTGGGTGCCCAGGTTTCTACCATGTTGCCGAAAAAGATGCAATGGTTGTATCTTTATTGAAAAAAGCTGGTGCAATTGTAGTTGGTAAAACCAACCTTGATCAATTTGCAACTGGCCTCGTTGGTACCAGATCTCCTTACGGAAAGCCAAACTGCACCTTCTCGAAGGACCACGTATCAGGTGGCTCCAGTTCTGGTTCAGCTGTTGTGGTTTCTAAAGGGTTGGTTCCTTTTGCCCTTTCAACTGACACCGCCGGGAGCACCCGTGTTCCAAGTGCATTAAATCGTATTGTTTCCGCTAAACCAACTGTTGGTGTATTCTCTGCAAGTGGAATCTCACCGTTTGCATGTAAATCTTTGGATTGCATTGGTGTCATGGCATTGAATCTTCGAGATGTTCAGAAGGTTTTTTCTATCGCTGCAAAGTATGATTCTCATTATGGATATTCAAAACAATTGCCAAGCCGTCCATTAACCACTTTCGGTAAAAGACCGGTTTTTGCAATCCCAGATGAGCCAAAGTTCTTTGGTGATGAACAAAATGCCAAAGTCTTTGAAAATGCATTATCACATTTCCGTGAGATTGGTGTTGAATTAGTTAAAGTTGATTTTTCTATTCTTCACGAATTAGCTAATTTGTTGTATGAGGGCCCATGGGTTGCTGAGAGATATTCAGGTCTTCGGGACTTCATGGTAAACAGACCGGACGAAATGGACCCCATTGTGCATTCAATCGTTAAAAAGGCAGAAAACTTTTCCGCTGCCGATTATTTTGACTTCGAATACAAAAGAAGAGATATTCAGAAGAGAATTGAAAGGGATTTCGCTATTTATGATGGTTTGATTGTTCCTACTTGCCCTCTCAATCCTACTTTTGAAGAAATTGACAATGAACCGGTTCTTGTGAATTCCAGACAGGGCACCTATACTAACTTTGTCAACCTTGCCAACATGTGTGCCCTTGCTATTCCATCCCCCACTCTTCGTGAAGACGGCCTTCCTCAAGGTATTACTTTAATTTCTGGTGAATTTAAAGATTATGCTTTAATGGATTTGGCGCAAAAATATCTCGCTACCATCCCTAATAGATTTATTGGTTGTACAAGCCAAAAAGTACAAGGTGGTGATATTTTACATCCAAACATCCCAGACACCGAACCAGCTTATATTGAACTTGCTGTCGTAGGTGGACATCTTTCAGGTATGGCTTTGAATTGGCAATTACAGAAGGTTGATGCAAAATTAGTCAAAAAGAGCAAGACCTCAGACTGTTATCGCTTATACAGTTTGCCTAACTCTGTTCCACGAAAGCCTGGTCTCAGAAGGGTTCCACATCATGGTGAACAAATATTAATTGAAATCTGGGCTGTTCCTTCCTGCAATTTTGGCAGCTTTATTTCAATGGTTCCTCATCCATTGGGTATTGGTAACATTGAACTCTTTGATGGTTCATGGGTCAAGGGTTTCATTTGTGAGGAAGCTGGTTATATCGATGTGGTCAATACCAATGATATCACTATGTATGGTGGTTGGAGAAGCTTTGTTTCTGACACTAGTAAGGCAAAGCCTTTCCACACAGTTTTAGTTGCCAATAGAGGTGAGATTGCAGTCAGAATTATCAAGACCCTGAAACGACTAGGGATCAAGGCCATTGCTGTTTTCTCTGAACCTGACCGATATTCTGAGCATGTTCGGCTTGCTGATGATTGTGTCCCATTGCATGGTTCTGCTCCTGCTGAAACGTACTTATCCACAAGAAAGATTCTTAACGCAGCTAAACTCACAGGTTCTCAAGCCATCATTCCAGGATATGGCTTTTTGTCTGAAAATGCCGACTTTGCTGAAGCCTGCGAAGACGAAGGTATTGTATTTGTTGGTCCATCTGCTGATTCTATTAGGAAATTGGGTCTAAAGCATTCAGCTCGTCAAATTGCTCAAACAGCTGGTGTGCCTTTAGTTCCTGGGTCCGGTTTGTTGGATAATTTGAATGATGCCATTTCTTTCGCACAGAAGATTGACTATCCTTTAATGATCAAGAGCACTGCTGGTGGTGGTGGTATTGGTCTTCAAAGAGTAAACAATGAGCAAGAGTTGAGAACAGCCTTTGACCAGGTTAAAAGACAAGGTAAAGCATTCTTCAATGATTCCGGTGTCTTCTTAGAGAGATTTGTTGATAATGCTAGACATGTTGAAGTCCAAGTTTTCGGTGACGGCAAAGGAAACGGTATCTGTTTAGGTGAAAGAGACTGTTCCTTACAACGAAGAAATCAGAAGATCATTGAAGAAACCCCTGCACCTAAATTCTCAGATGAGACTCGTCAAAGGATGAAAACTGCTGCTGTTAACTTGGTGAAGACCATGAAATATAAGAATGCCGGAACTATTGAATTCATTTATGATGAGAAAAACAATGAGTTTTACTTCCTCGAAGTCAATGCCAGATTACAAGTTGAACATCCAATCACTGAATCTGTTACGGGGTTGGACCTTGTCGAATGGATGTTGTATATTGCTGCTAATCGAGCTCCCGATTTCACGCAAGAAGTTGTTCCTAAAGGTGCATCTATGGAAGCTCGGTTATATGCTGAGAACCCAGCTAAAGGTTTCTTGCCATCTCCTGGTCAAATTACGAACATTACTTTCCCAGAAGGTGTCCGGGTTGATACCTTCGTCAAAAAGGGTTCAAGAGTTTCTACTGAGTATGACCCAATGATTGCCAAAATTATCGTTCATGGTGAAGACCGACAAGATGTTTTACGAAAGCTTGGTGATGCTCTTGATCAAACTCAGATTTCAGGCGTGGTTACCAATATTGATTACTTGAGGCGTATTGTTGCATCTGAGAACTTCGTACAAGGCAATGTCAGTACTAAGGTTTTGGACTCATACAAATACTGCGCCCATGCGATTGAAATCATTCAACCTGGTGGATTCACTACTATTCAAGATTATCCTGGTAGAAAACTCTTGTGGCATGTGGGTGTTCCACCCTCGGGTCCAATGGATGACTACTCTTTCAGAATTGCAAACAAGATTGTTGGTAACCATTACAAGGCACCGGCTATTGAGTGTACCTTGAATGGTCCTAGTTTGGTGTTCCATGACGATGCAGTTGTTGCCATCACAGGAGGAAGCTGTCCTGCCACATTAGATGGAGTTGAAGTTGACCTTTGGAAACCTATAAATGCCAAGGCAGGTCAAAAATTGGTTATTGGCAAGCTTATCAGCGGATGCAGAACTTACATTGCCATTCGTGGTGGAATTGACGTTCCAGAGTATCTTGGAAGTAGATCCACTTTTACCTTAGGCAACTTCGGAGGTAATAATGGTAGAGTTTTGAAAATGGGTGACATCTTGTTCCTTGGTCAAGAAAAGGAATTCTGTTCTATTCCTGCCCCAGAATCTGAGCCCCAACTTGCTCCTTCAAGCCTCATTCCAAAAATGGGTAATTCTTGGTCAGTTGGTGTCACTTGTGGTCCACATGGAGCTCCAGATTTCTTCACGAAAGAATATTTGAATGAATTTTTTGCTGCTGAATGGAAGGTCCATTATAACTCCAATAGATTTGGTGTTAGACTTAGCGGGGGACCAAAACCTATTTGGGCCAGAGAAAGTGGTGGAGAAGCGGGATTGCATCCTTCCAATGCTCATGATTATCCATATTCAATTGGTGCAATCAACTTCACGGGTGATGAACCAGTGATCTTGACTTGTGATGGTCCAAGTCTTGGTGGTTTTGTCTGTGCAGCCGTGGTAGTAGAATCTGAGATGTGGAAGATTGGCCAAGCCAAACCGGGAGATAAAATCAAGTTTATTCCTGTGAGTTATGAAGACGCCGTTTTGATGAGATCAGAACAGAACAAAATGGTTGAGGGCTTAAGAGGAAAACTTGATGAAAACGTCAACTTCAAACCAGATATTTCTCTTTCTCCTATTCTTTATCAACAAGACGAAACTAAAATGCTACCAAAGATTGTTTACAGACAGTCTGGTGATAAGTATATCTTGGTTGAATATGGTGACAGTTTGGATTTGAATATTTCTTATCGTATCCACAAGTTGACTGAAGAAATCCAAAAACGACTTGTAGGAGTTGTTGAAATTTCTGCTGGTGTCAGATCTGCTCTGATTGAATATGATAATGAAAGGATTTCACAATCCAAATTAATGGAGGAATTGGCTCAGTTAGAGAGGAGCATCCAATTCGTCAACAGATGGCAGGTACCATCTAGAATTCTCAAGTTACCATTTACTTTCGAAGATAAAAAAACTACTAGTGCAGTTGATCGGTACAGAGAAACAATTAGATCGGAAGCGCCATATCTTCCATCTAATATTGATTTCTTGGCTAAGGTGAATGGATTGAATGATAGAAACGAAATCAGAGATATTCTATTCCAGTCTCGATACTTGGTTCTAGGACGAGGTGACGTTTATAATGGGTCGCCAGTGGCCATTCCTCTGGATCCAAGACGACGTTTGAACGGATCCAAGAAGAATCCTTCAAGAACCTTCACTCCTACAGGTGCAGTTGGTATCGGTGGTAATTATCTTTGCATTTACGGTGCTGATTCACCAGGTGGATATATGCTGGTCGGAAGAACAATTCCAATTTGGGATAAGTTGATGTTGAGCAATGAACGCCCATGGCTTTTCTCACAATTTGACCAAATTGAATTTTACCCAGTTGGAGAGAAAGAATTGGACAGAAGGTGCCAAGAATTTTACCATGGAAGATATGCCGTTGACATTGAAGAAAGTGTATTTGACTATGGAGCATATCAAGAATGGTTAGAAAAGAATAAAGAATCCATCAAAGAAGCAGCTGAAAGAAAGCTTGAGGGCCAAGAAGAGATGGTCAAGCTGTTGGCGAATAGTGATGAATTTTCGGCTAAGAATTCAGTTGCTCATACAAACGGCTCAGCTGATTTGCCAGAGGAAGAAGGGTACTTCAAACTCTTCGCTGAGGTTGTGGCCGGTAGATTTTGGAAGAGTTGTGTGGTTCCTGGAGATAAGGTTGTTAAGGACCAAGCAGTAGCTGTCTTAGAGGCAATGAAAACGGAAATGGCCATCAACTCTCCAGTGGACGGAACAGTTGTTAAACTGCTGCATAATCCGAAGGATATGGTTGAAATTGGTGATCTGATCGCTATTATAAAGGTAGACTAATAATAATAATAACAATAAAATTAATTGCCATGTAATAATATTTGCATTTCATTATCTTCGATATAGAATCTATGTTGCGGGGGAGTTAAATTACAATAAATGAAGAGGTTAATCATCTTCCTCATCTTCATCAGAGTCATCATCGTCGTCGTCGTAAGTATCATCATTATTAGTAGTATCATCTGCTTCATCTTCATCTTCATCATCTTCTTGAGGTGGGCCACCTAGTGTGCGAACTAGAGTCTCGACTATATCAGTCCACTCTCTCATTCCACCCATACCAATATCGCCACAGGCAAGAACCTTTTCAACTGGTTTGAGGAATTGAACCCACGGACACTCTTCTTTAATCAAAAGATAGTGCTTTTTGGTCATTGGGTTAGTGTACATGTGAGTATTCATTGCTGGTGCTACAAGAATTGGGGTAGCCGGGTTCCAGGCTCGAACAACCGAGGTGATGAGGTTATTACAGATACCATTGGCGATTTTCGCCAATGTGTTAGCAGATAATGGGGCAATCAAAAGGACATCTGCCCAACGACGCAAACGAACGTGGAGTACCGATTCTGTGCCGCCATGACGAGATTTCCACTCATCTTCATCTCTCCAAATTTTCACTTCTGGGGGAATTTTCAACCCTTGCATAAAATGTTGTGCAGAATCCGTCACTATTAATTGAATCTCCGCCTTTTCGCGGTAGATCTTTTTCAGCTTTTGAATTATGAGGGGTATTTTAATAGTGGCCACAGAGCCGGTCACCGCCAATAAGATGTGGACAGTCTTTTGGGTTTCCTGGTCGGAAGACTCCATAGATGTGTTTGCACCTGAGGACTTTCCCAGTGGGCTCAACGCTCTATCTACACTTAGATGAAGCCCGCTGTCCTGATGGACCGAGGTACTGGAACTATTGCCAGAATAGATTCCTGTCGTAGGTGCAGGCAAGCGGGAGCTGCTTCTGGACAAATCTGCTACGTTTCCAAAAGAAACAGTACTTGGCGGTCGCACTATACTTTCACCAGTACCAGGCTCCGACGGAGACTTGTGAGGCCCAGAAGGCGTCTCTGACATGGTTTACTTCGTGGAAAATGAACAAAAAAATCCTACTGTGGCGTCGCTCACTTTTGAACGAAAGTGGGAAATTGGGGCAAATCAAATCCCAACCCATTGGTTGAGGTTCCAACCACACAACTTGGGACTTCCTCGGTCAAAGCATTAGTTATTTATTTATATTATACGTTTTTGCAAGGTTGATGATATAATCATTGCATTAGCAGTTAAATAAGTTCCTGTATACTCTTCGAAATGTGTATTGCTGTGGCTGTCCAGAACACTATCTTTCCGGGAGTAGATAAATTATCTTGTTAAGGTATGACGATTATTCTGGACCTCAATTGCTGAAATTACCAAAAACTGGCACAGATCATACCGCTGGTAGAGGCCAGATTACAAGTGTTTAAATGGTGTGTTTCTACGTAAAGCATTGGTAGATTCTATATTCTTTCTGTAAGAAAGACTTGAGAACGGCAATTACATGATATGACCTATTGAAAGGAACCCTGGTTTCAGGGTCTTTTAAGTTGAGCCGCAGTTTCGTAAACTGTACACCGGGTAACACTGGAAATTTCACCACAGCGCTCATGTTCGATGCAACAAAACTGCTGGAATTTATTAGTAGTAGTACTCAGCGATCAACAGGATTTATTGATATCCGCACGCACTGGGACACACGGAAGAGAAAACACGAAATTATTTTTTGTGAAATCTTCTTGTCAAGTAGCGCTTCTGTAGACGCCGGAATAAAGACAATTTCTTAGAATTTGAATTAGCCAAAAGCTGCTGATCTGTGTCCTGTTTTTCCTGTGGAGGTGTAGGGTACCGGTACTGGTTCTGAAAGCGCTGTGGTTGAACGGTTACGTTAACCTGGTTTCTATTAAAGTCCCTCGAGGAACGTAAAAGGTGTTTTTCAGGAAGCCAGAAATTGCCAGCCATAGCTGAAATGAACAAACTTAAAGTAGCAAGGTTACAGACCGTTTGCGTGAATTGCGGAGTTGCCAAATCTGGGACTAAAAAAGCGTTGATTCAGGGACTGATGGATGGCATAGAACAAAACCAGAAAATAAACAACCCTAAATCTGTATTATCAATTGATATGGGGGTTAGGAATTTAGCGTTTTGCCGTCTTGAACTTAAATCAGGTTACAAACCATTGGTCAACAAATGGTCTGTTGTAGAATTGGAAGGGTGGAATCAAAGTGCAGCCTCGTTTGAACAACCGAATTTTGCTAAGCTTGCCGTCCAGCTGTTGAAAACATTGGCATTGGATGAGGTTGACGTCATTCTCATAGAGAGGCAGCGATTGAGATCAAATGGCTTAAGGAACGTCCCGGAGTGGATCGCTCGGGTCAATCTATTAGAGGCGATGGTACACGGAATTTTGCAAAGTCATCTTGATCACAAGATATATGAATTTGAAGTAGCAAGTATCCTTCCTTCCAGAGTGATGAATTACTGGGTTCGCAGTAATGGTGGACCGTCGTCGAATCCAAATTCAAGATATCGGTTAACCAAGAGTTCGAAGGTTGGCCTGGTAGATGCATGGTTACAGAAAGGAGCAAATGACTCGTCGCCCTTTGATCTTTCAAGTGGTGTTATGGACTCATTCAGTTCTGTGGAATTGAAAAAGAAGGATGATATGGCTGATGCGTTGCTACAAGCACTAGCGTGGATCCAATGGAGAAAAAATCTCTTCAGTTTGCAAAGTAATATCGATGATCATGTTTTGTTAGAAAGCACTATCCAAATTATGGAAGATAAGTATGATGAAACCATTGCATGACGAGATATTTGCAAGGCGGTCGAGCTTAAGCTTGGATACGTTGCATGATAGATGGCGTCTACTGCCAGATTCTCAGTGTCATTTTTTGGCCTATCTGATAGATTTAGAAAACTTAGGCTGTATAATTATAAGATTCGCTTCTTAATTTAATTCCTCTGTATATTTACTGTATCCTCGAACCTACGGTCGTGAAAATCATCATGCTACGATAAGAAATGCAATAGAAATAAAAGCTTGAGTTTTTACTCTCCTGGGTGCCTAGTAGAATCAATTACAGTTGTATGATTTGATGCGAGGCGTTAATCGTGGGACACCTGTCCTACCGCACACAGCATATATGATATTATGAATATTTGGCCTGAGTCCACCACAATTCATCCTGTTGTCAATAATAATTAGTATCCTAACCACATTGAATGACGAGCTAATCATGGCATTAATCATACCACATAATTTTTGGAATCCAAAAAAACATGATTACAACCATCCTATATTTCAATTCAACCACAATGCCATCTTAGTAATTATTGGGGTTGTTGCTGAGATCATCGTAAGAGGGCAGTCGTAAGCCATTGATATTGCAATTATTAACGCTATCTTCAGCACTATTCTTACCATGAAGTTCTGGATCCCAATGGCTGCAATCATACCACATGCAAACAGAGACTTCGATAGTGAGAGCATACACTCAGCAGGATCCACCGCTTGACCATTCTGACCTATAATAATAAATCATATTAAAGTCCTATGTAAATAGGTAATTATACAGAGAGTATAATAATATATCATATTAAAGTCCTATGTAGCTACCTGGGTACCTACTTGTAAGCAGGACTAGTTTGAGGGATATATTCATGCCAGATCGGTTTTGTCCCGTTTTCTGCTTCCTCCAGTGACAAGATAAAACCTAGAATTAAAACCACAGTAACTCAGGTATAAGTGATTTCCGCATTGTGAAGATGGCAAACCTGTGGGGAAAGGAAGGCTACAATTTGAACGAAAATGTCTAGTAGAGATAATTTGGTCACCTACCGTTTAACACTTGTGTGTCAAATCCAAGCCAACGCATGAATTTCCCGTCAAATATCACTGGTATGATGATAAATATGTATGATACTGATGTATCTACATCCACTTGATATAGTGATGGCGTATCATATTCCATTTTTTACGAATTGGAGGTTTTTTTTTGGCGCCGAAAACACCTTTTTGGCATCTTACTTAAAAGCAACTCAGGAAATTTTAGGGCATCCAATTGGTCCTGTAGTGTAGTGGTTATCACTGCGGATTCTGATTCACGATCTGACTTCCGCCAACCCCAGTTCGAATCCGGGCAGGACCTTCAATCCAACATTGGTTTCTTTTTTGTTGCACTCATTACATGCGCGTTTATGCGCGCATTTTTACCGGTACCGGTGTCCCGGATCCCTGTCGGTATACCGTATACCGGTATATGTATATATGCGTATACGCGTATACGTATGTGTCGGGATACATTATATATATATGAACTCCGGAAATTACTTATATATATCATATTCATAAGTGCTGAGAGTTTAGTTGTGCCTATATACACGCCAGTAGCGTAGAATTCGGACCTATTCTACCAATACTTTATCTAATTGGCATATCCTTAGTCCTATCCCGGACCTTTAACGTGGTGATTTACTTGACGACCATGGAAATCAAAGATGCATATATCTGACTCCGCATGTTGATATATGATTTAGATTTCTTTTTTCTTGTGGATATATCTCTATCCCTGCGTACGCCACCCACCAGAGGAATATGTAATGTTTTAACTCGACGCGACCTGCATAAATGTAAAATTAATAATTAAATCACAAATCAAAACCAGCCGCACAATGGCTCAGACATTCTTCACTGGACATCGGGCACGCTATGAATGGATTCTTTCTATTTCAATTTAAAGGTTGGAGAGTTTAAAATTAATGCTAGCAGTTCAGGTGAACAAACTTGGGTCCACAACTGCAAATACAGCAAATTAAATGGATAATATTACTTTATACATAGCTCGTGGCAAGGAAATTATTTCCAGGTGCTCTTCAACTCATAAACCTCACCATCAACCTCGAAAGGAGCATCAGCCTCAATATGGAGTTTGTTTGCTCCTTCAACAAAGACAACGTTGGTGAAGGCAATAGCTCCATCATCAATGAACAACTCGACAATACCTCTGTCCACAACACCGTGAATATCAAAAACAGGATTTTTGACATCGGCAGCATTGGCATAACTGTGGATCTTGTCACTGAAGAGTGGGAAGTCGAATTGATTGGATCGATCAATCCAGAAATTAAGACCCTGTCCAGATGGCGCAAAGCCCAAGGTGGTGCTATGGTCAGTTTCATTAGAGATCTTAACTCTGACCGCAGCTGTAGGGTTCTTATCAACTGGCTTAGCGTTAGACAACTTGAATCTGAATTCAAATGCGCCAGTGGAACTGTCAAGGTTAAGAGGTGCCTTCCCTTTAACGTTCTTTCCCTTCAAACCCTGTTGAATCATTGGCTCTTGGATCAAGGCCAAGGCGCTAGAATCCGGATTGGTATTGACCTCTCTAAGTTTCATCTTTCTTGGCAGTGACATAGTTCCTCTCCATGGGGAGGTTGGGACCAAGTTAGTGTAATCCCAGTTGCTAGTCCAGGCAATACTAATGACACTATCATCAGCAGTGTTTCCCCATGTTTGGCCAGCGTACCAATCTTGTCCTACATCAACAAATCTAACTCTGGAGTCATCAACAGTGAAATGTGTGCCGTCAAAATCACCAACGAAGTATTGGGTAGCGGAGCCACCAAGCGGTCCACCTGGATTAACTGAAATCAAAAGCACCCACTTGGTCTTATCTGAGCCCTCAATTGGGATTTCAAATAAATCTGGGCATTCATATTGAAAGCCGAGCCATCCACCAGTGAAATCGGAGACTTCCGTCCACTCTTTCAAATTAGGACTAGTGTAGAAGGCAATCTTATATTCCCATGGCTTAGCAACAACCATAACCCATTTCTTAATATCGTTGTGCCATCTGACTTTAGGATCTCTAAAGTTTGCGTTGTTAATATTGATCACAGGGTTTTTGGTATAACGAGTGAAAGTGTAACCACCATCTACCGAATAAGCAAGGTCTTGGGTTTCCAATCCAGGGGTGTGGGAGGTAAAAATAGCAACAATACGGTCAGCTTTCTTGACAGAATCGTCAAAAAATCCAGAGGTATTATCAGGGTCAAGTACAGCTGAACCACTAAATACACCTTCATCAGAACTGGTAGCATTGATAGCAATTCCATGATATTCCCAATGATTCAAATCCTTGGAGGTAGCATGTCCCCATTTAGGAGCATGGGCAACGGGGGAATCTGGATCCAATTGGAAATACATGTGGTATAAACCATTAGTATAGATCATACCATTTGGATCATTCATGAATCCCTTTGGCGGGGTAAAATGCAGCTGTGGCCGCAATGGCTCATCATATCCAGCTTTAGCCAATGCAAATAAGCCGGAGAGTAGGGACACAGAAAACAGGCGACTAAAAAGCATCTTAGAGTAAAATCAAAGAACCTGAGCATAATTTCTCGGAGATTGGCCTTTTTATATTAACTTCTTCCTGGATCACAGTCGCCCGTTGTTTCCCCAGTTAGCAAAATGCGGGGCAATTGTGGTTCTTTCATGTGGGGCCCTTTTTTTTTTTTTTTTTTTTTTTTTTTTTTTTTTTTTTTTTTTTTTTTTTTTTTTTTTTTGT
>PPJG02000010.1:100306-113573 GCA_003705695.2 Blastobotrys serpentis | reverse complement strand
TCCCCCACGAGGCTGATTGTGTAAGTGAACGGAGAAAATGGGGAAATATGCCCGTTCCAGTGACGATCGATCCTTTTAGTGACACAACCGTACAAACGCAAACTTACTTTCATCATTACTCTTGGCTTGACCCATTTCGTGAAATCTAGGATATTGACAAAAACCATGTGTATTAGTTTTGAAAATCTATAGAATTCTACACATCTGTTGGATCTGGGGGGAAGATATAAACGTATCTTGTAGGTAGATGCAATTGTATATACATTTTATTTTACTATGGTCACTCGGAAATTAGCTCCGTTGCCAAGCGGTGAAACAGTGGATCGCCGTTTATTAAAAGAAGATCGATGCGCACAAGAGCCGAATTCTTGTAGGCAATATGGATAGATGGGTGGGCAGGCGGGTCTAAATTGATCTATGTACGATGCCTATACTCTTTTCCTTGCCCCGAACACGGACCTGGTGATGGAAGAAAGGGAGAAATAGAAAGAGGCGAGGAAGAATACGAGTGGGAATTTGATCCACAGATCCTGCCAGGTGAAGAAGCTGTGTGGCTTTGCGACAGAATAAATAGATTGAATGTCATTTTCCGAAATTCGCTTCACAAAGGTGGAAAACAAGTCAGGATGGTCGGTGATGACGCCGTCTAAATTTGCACAGATGGCCCACTTCATGGCAGCGGGTGAGTTGACAGTCCAAGAATAAATAAGCTTGCCCCGAGAGCGAGCGTCTTCCATGAGTTTGTCTCCACCTGGAAGGTTCAAGACTCCGTGATGAATAGAGATACCTACTACTTGGGAATGCTGCAGGAATCGTCTGGCGACGGAGAAGGATAGGCCAATGAATACAACTGGCAGTTGGGGTGCATCCAATTCTGCAGCCGCCAGAACGTCCTCTCTCCAAATTCCAAGAACCATCTTCTTGGCCCAGAAACCGGAGAGATCTGGATTGACCTCCTTTAAAACTTCGACAACCTTGGAAACAACCCATGGTTCATTATCCCGCTTAACATCCAAGATCAATTGAATCTCCGCGTAATTGTCGGCCTGAGCGAATAATTCAGCCAATTCTTTAAACGTCGGCATTTTTTCTTGGAACTTGTCATTCGTTTTGAGTTTGTCTAAAACCCCATGATATGGAGTGGTCGCAATATTATGATGCACTCCAAAGCATCTCAACGAGCTCGGGTCGTGACTTACTACAACAACCCCGTCTCCGGAAACTTGAATGTCTAATATAACAGAATGAATGAATGAGCCACCAGGACTTTTGTGTCACTAACACTAAACACTAGACTTACCAGTCTCAATAATAGTCGCTCCTCCTTCAATCGCGCCCTTAAATGCTGCTAACGAGTTTTCAGGGTATTTGGCCTTGAATCCTCGGTGTCCGGCACAAACGGGTTTATATGTCTCCGGTAATGTCCAACCGTCAACAGCTAAATGTATTAGACTAAACTACAAATAGAATCACAACAAGCCACCAATCCTACAACTCATAGTATGTAGTGCTTTATAACTTCAAGTAAAATAAGTCTCAAAAAATGGGATCCAGAAACCCAATATATATATACTTGATTACCTTGATTTGGCGATATGATGTCACGGGTGTTACCCTACCACTACTCAAATAATGTGAAATACTCCTTTGGGGAAATCATCCGAAACACATGGCTGGATAGCTAGCTGTGAATGAACCAATATGTAATCATCTGAACTTCATCATGCATATCGGTTCAAATGGAAGCCCTGAGATGGCTGCATCGTGACCACGTTCCATCCTTATACAATTCGATGAGATTGGGCAGTGGACGATATTATTGCACAGAGCGTATTGTTTCCGAACTTGTATGAAATTGAAAATTAGCAACGTAGTCAGGTCCGTTTCCACGTAACTAGAGGCTTATTCAGGGAACTTTGGTACATACAGCTGCTGTTGGGTTTCAAACGCCCTTTACCAAACTAGTTCTACAAAAAATAGCCTTTGTTTATTATTCTCTCGTCAAGAACATGTGTAACTTGTATTGTATTCTGTCCCCATCAGAACCAGCTTTTAATATCTCTACTCGTTGCCATGAGTTTTGCACACCCAAATAACGGTGGAACATGGCAACGAGCTCCGAGTGATGAATTATTATTTGATCATCAGATATCCTTGAAAATTTCCTCTTTGGGAGATTATATTTTTAGTCAGCCTTGATATTTGAGCGAAGAAAAAACGCTTTATCAACCCTTAAAAATAGATAGATAAGCTGCTCTAGTACAATGCGAATTTTTGGCGCCAAGACAGGTTGAAAAAAGGACCCGCATAATCGGGGAATTCCAATGCAATGTGGACAACAGCCTTTTCCCGCCGCCAATCGTTCGACCCACTACTGTCTTCAATTCTTTACCAACAGAAACTACAGATATCTCTCCATGCAACTAGTTTCCTGATAATTCAACTTCAGGCTGATATTTCTGCAATATTTCCTCTTCACCTAGGAGTAACCGGACTGTCAATCGCCGCCAGACCGCACCCGGGCTCCACCACACTTGTGTATTGTCGACGCCGGGGCCTCGGTGTAAGTCATCATATCGCACATAAAGTGGTAAGTACGGATATAGTTCTCATGGATTGTTGCTGTGGTGGGTTACTAACTTCCTCTGCTGTACTGCGATTCAATGCAGAGTTCATTCAATAAACCATTGTCCATTCCTCTTTGAGAATGAAGTAGGGCTCATAATGGTTAGAAAGTTGAGTTATCACAATTGGCTGTAAAATCAGAAGCAATGCCTCATACAAGCAGTTAATACTCGAGCTCTGGTGTTGTTACATTAGTATCCTTTTAATTTTCGTTGCACTTTTTTTATATTGTAAGGAAACGAGTACTAAAAATTGAGCAACTTGCAGGCCCATTCATGTTGCTCTTTGCAGTCTCCACAGACCTAATTTGTCGCTTATATACAGTAGACCAAGTTTTCAATCCACTAAATGATGGTTACACAAAAGATTTGTTTATGGGCAAGACAGATTTATGTCTAGTAGCGTCGGGGTTATTTGCTCTCTCCAAAACTCTGTTTATTGACTAAATATACTTGATATAATCCACTGGCATATAACTGGGAAAAGTTCTTTTGGCTTCATATGTCACAATGAACCCAATTGCTTTGCTTTTCTTTCTGGCCCGCGGACATTCGGCAGAAGGCAAAAAGAAAACAACCACCCGTTTGCAATTCCTTGAGAGGTCCTCGGTCGACCGAAAACCAACCGCCTCAATCGGATTTACTTGTAAATAGGGTCAATGGCGACTATGAGGTGGACACAAAGCTGAACTGAACTATATTAGTAATCTAATCTACGGCGGTTGTTTATATCCGAAAATTACGGCGAGCAGAAGCGATGACTTCGCGGACTTCCACCCCTGGATCGTCGGATTACCGCATTAAAGTATTACAAATTAACCCTTAGAAAAAAACAATGAGATTACGCCACCGAGAGAATCATGAAGAGAGATGCCGATGTGAGTTTCTCTGTCGATTAAAGGTAATACCCAACAATATACAAATTGGTGGGTTAGGGTTTGATTTTTGAAGTAACTGCCGAAAATACCCCACACTAAAATAACTGCCGACCTCGGAAGTTACAACAAGCCGACTCCAGCGGGAATCATTTCTGTCTCTCTATATATATAAGGACCCCTCCATCCAAAAAGCCTGCAGTACTAATACAACAAAACATGGGAAAGAGCAATAGAGTAGACACAGAAGCTGATTTGGGCAAGATCCGTCATGCTGTTGATCAAGAAAAACTGACGGAATATTTGGTTTCAAAGCACCCTGAAGAGTTCAGCGGGCCATTCGAATTGAAACAGTTTGGTTTTGGCCAATCGAACCCATCCTATCAAATTAAGGATGCAAAGGGAAGAAAATACGTTTTGCGAAAGCAGCCAGATGGCAAACTGGTTTCAAAAACTGCCCACAGAGTGGATAGAGAATTTTATATGATTCAAGCTCTATACCCATTAGGCATTCCAGTCCCAAGAGTGATTGATTTGTGCCAAGATAAATCTGTTATCGGAACAGAGTTTTACATTATGGAATTTGTCACTGGTCGCATTTTCCACGACCCAAGTTTGCCGGAATTAGAACTAAAAGACCGACAGGAGTGCTGGAAGTCTGCTCTTGAAACTTTGGCCAAGTTGCATAACGTCGATGCTGGAAACATCGGATTGCCCGAAAGTTTCACAAGGAACATGACTTCTCATTATCCTAGACAGGTTCCAACTCTTACGAAAATTCAACAGGCACAAGCTGCAGTCGTCACCACAGTTGATGATGGTATCAAGCCAAAGGGCGAGAAACTTGGCCCCATCCCTCAATTTGATAAGATCACTGGTTGGATGACCAAGCACATGCCTAGTGAACGGGTTTCCATCGTTCATGGTGATTATAAGATAGACAATTTAATCTTCCATCCTACAGAAAATCGAGTGGTTGCCGTCTTGGATTGGGAGCTTTGCACCATTGGCCATCCCCTCGCAGACTTGGGCAATTTACTATCTCCATATTTCATGCCAAATATCCAGGGCAAGGGAGATATCAATTCAGTTGCATCCTTAGATGATCACTTGAATTATTATAAGTCACTTTCTGGATGGGATCCAAAGAAGTTTTGGTCCTTTGCCGTTGTCTACTCCAATTTGAGATTATCGGTTATCACACATGGCATTGCGGCAAGGCAGGCTACTGGACAGGCTTCTTCGGCCCAAGCCAAGCTATATGCGGCCAAATATCCAGATCTGGCAGCATTGGCATTGGCAGAAATGGAGAAGTCAGACAAATCTTCAAAACTTTAAAATGAACTATATATATATATACCTTAACATACTACTGCCTATCATAGCATGTCTATAATTCCGAAATGCTGTTCGATAAAGTTGGGCCCTGGCTCCTTCCAATAATCGTCGAAGGTGGAAAGAAATGTGCCCTGTCCATCTAGTACTGTCATTATTTGATCAATTGCAACTCTCTGGTTTTCTTGTGATGGGTAGTTAGCACCATTTGGTAATCCATCACTCGGGTACCCTGTCTCTGCAATGTAGACTTCCTTGTTTGGACACGCTTGTCTAGAAACAGCCACTTGACCCTGAATAAAACTTCCAGAAGTATCCGCGGAGCTACCGGGATTGAAATATGGATGAGCATTAACACCAACAATATCAATTGCATCACATAGTTCAGGATGCTGAAGATAGGTGGAAGGTGGCTCCGCTGTCGAAACAGGTCCAGTGAACCCAGCGTCCCTTAGTCGCCCTCTGATGTTGTTAATTTTCGCAATAAGTTCATTAACTTGAATTCTATTCATCAAAACAACCTCATTGCCAATGAAAATCATGGAAAATACATCCCAACCATATGTTTTCCCAGTCTTGATCAATTCATCTACTGCCCAATCGGCTTCATTCACATTATTCCAAATCCATATCCCTTGACTAACCTTTAATCCCATGTCTCTAGCCACTGGTATCGTGTTCTGGAACGTACGACAATCCGTGGCATATAATCTGATAGACCTAATGTTTTTAGAACTAATATAGGCCAAGTCATTTCGTACAATGTTTCCCTTCTTACAACTTCGGTTATCGTTATAGGGAGAATATACAATTCCATCCATTGTTATTCCTCTTTGCACCGCAGGGATGGGACCCGTATTCATTTGTTTAGAAACTATTTGCTTGTGTCCAAATTTTGCTAATGTTTCAGAAAGATGGCCATCTCTTGACACTTGAATCTCCTCCCTTCGAAAAATATTAGCCAATCCTTCCTCTTCCTTTTTCTCTTCTTCTTGCTTCTGTTTATTTATATTGATATTTACAACCACTGGGGAGAAAGGTATGAGTGTGAATGCTGTAGGGGACGAAGATTCATTGACTAGAATATGGCTTTCGGTAATATTCTGCATTGCTGAAGTCACTTCAGGTTTTCTAGCGTCAAAGATATTGACTATTTTTTTTGTCGCATTTGTCGCATCTGTCGCACCTGTAGCTATGGCTGTATCCCTCCGTTCTGTGACGGTTTCCATCACCACTTCAGTTTGAACTAAGGTTGTTGTAGAATTAGTTAGAGATGGGACCATGGTTGAATTAAAATTTGCAATGGCTAACATATTATTATCGCTTCCAAATGTAGATGTTGGTAAAATTGTCTTGGTTTTTGTTTTAGTTCTGGTAATTGTCCTTCGAACAGTAATTTTTGCAGCAGTGTTTACAGGGAAAAATGTGGGAATTGTGCCAACTGTAGATGGAGTGGATGTTCCCCATATTTCTCTTTCGGATGATTTGCCAATTGTCGATGGCATCGATGATGGTGCTGCCGCGGTGTAATCGGTTAAATATGGTTTGATTGGTTCAAAATCACCCTCAAAAAAGTCCGACAGTGTAGTAGTTGACGTGTATTCGTCTGAAAAACTATTGAGTATGGCAGTGGGATATTCAGTAATGGACTCGGTGAAATTATCCTCTATTTCTTGAATTTGCTCTGTTCGTACTTTAGAAACGCTACTATCAGCTGAAACATGCTTGTAAGGACTAGGAAGAGTTACTTCAGCGGTCAAATCACGTCCGGATGATGATGATGCTGCTGATTTGCTGGAAATATCTGTTGGAATATTATCTGAAGAAACCGGGGTCATTGTGTCCATAGTTTCGCTGGCAGTTCCAGATACGCCGTTTTCTACTGAGTGGTCTGTAGCAGAAGTTTCAGTTTTTTCTGGCTCATTGGTTGGGTAAGATACCCCTGTTGATTCTAACATCGTTGAGGTCGTTGCTGAACCAGCTGTTTCGCTTGACAATAATTTAGATTCTTCTGTAGTTCCGGTTACAAGTGTATTTGACTGAGGCAGTACAGTTTCGCTACTGGCTCCTGTGACTTCCGGTCCATCAAACGTACTCAGAACAGCAGCGGATTGTGTGATATCATTTCCAGTGGTTGTGGAGGCTGGAGGTTCAACAGATTCGGTAAATGTTATAACTTCTGTGGTGGTTTGAATTTCTGTGGGCAAATTTGTGGAAGTGGCAAGTTTTGTGAATGGGTAGCTCTGATTAGTTTCTCTGGTTATTGAAAATTGTGATAAGCTAGTAGTGTAAGTCAAATCTAATGTGGTAATCTCCGGGGTTACAACATCACTGGAAAACAAACCAGAACTGAGGCTTGTCCCACTTGTTCCAGTATGTGGAGAAACAGTTATAGTTTGCCTTTCGGGCTGTACCACAATTGTACATTTACACCCGCAGTTCCCATTCCCATTCCCTCTTTCACAACTGTCATCTTCACTGTGTTCTTCCTGATCATCGCAGCAAACTTCTTCTTCCTCCTCCTCCCCTTCATCACTATCATCACCTTCGTCACTATCCCTCCCATCATCGTCTAACTTCGTATCGGCTTCTTCATAGTAGTCACCTTTCTCTTCTAATTTGCCCGACAAATTTAGGTAGGCAGTTGGTAGCACATTATCTTCCCTTTGCGATGCAGCAGCCGGGGTCGGAATGCTATTTTCCACTTGAACTTTCAAAGTTGAGTATGAGTGCGGCTGGGTTTCTCGTTCCTGTCGATCGTCAGCCGCGGCTGTGAAATAAAACCCTGAGAATAATAACAGAAGTGTCGGAGTTAATTTCATCGTCACAAAGACTGATGGATTAATATTGTTTGTAAGATATCTGGTCTGGATTAGTTTTTATATGTTCAAAATTATTATTTTTCTTTTTTTTCCAAATGAGCCAACTGATTGAACCACGTATATTTTTAGCTAATAGAACTTCCGGAAGCCAAAATTGAACAGATGTTAATGTCGTTTATAAAAGATTAAATAGATAATCATGTAATCCCAATAAAAGCACACGTACATTACATATATATATATATATATATATTCATAAAATATATTCATTCACCCAGTTATTATTAATAGTCGGTCTTATTAGGATACGAATAAAAAAAGAAAATAAAATAAAATAGCACCCACCAAGAATTTTGAAGCTCTTGGAAGCTGAAATGTCCACAAGAACGGAGATATTACTGGTTTTGATGAGATTCGTGATAGACGTCCAAATCTGATTTGACATAGTAACTGTTGAAGCCTGATGAATCCGCACGATTTTCACTTCCGTCAACGTTATTCCCGTTCCCGCTGCCACTGTTGTCACCGCCATTATTATTTCCCAGTGACATTGCAGCAGCGGCAACTACTGCTGCTGAATTTTCGTTCCCATGTGATTGAGGGTTGGATGATTGTTTTTTGACTCCACCAGTATTAGATCCTCGACCTTTATATCCAGCAAGAATATACTTATCAGGGAACTTGTTTCTGAAACGGTCCCTAAGGTCAGTGCTTCGTCGGTTGAATAACTCTAAAGATTGATCTCGTTGAATCTTTGACCAACATGGCCCGTGTCTTTTGAACCCTTCCCATAACATTTCATCCTCCTTTTCTGTAAACTTTCTCCTTTCTTTACGGTTTATCTTGACTAAATTCTCGACCCCCAGGCCGCTGCTGCTACGATGGTCATTGGTGACATTGGCTAGTGCGGTTGCAGGATCACGGTCAGGTCCAGCTGGCACATTACCATTGTCTAGGCCAGCAGCAGCAGCAGCCGCGGCCGCAGCCATTGCGACTGTTTCATCCTGCACATTCTTAGATCTATTCTTAAAACGATGTGTTTTGGCGTTAGGGTATAACCTAGAATATTCTTCAGGGAAGGATGTTCGGAATCGATCTTTCAAGTCAACTGCGGTACGCGAATTAAATTTCAAATTAGGATCAGTCAGAATCTTCTTCCAATTACCCACCCCATGAATCTTGCAACCCTCAATTAAAGCCGCAGTTTCTTCTGCGGACCAGGTCAATCTAATCCGCCTTCGGCTGGGTTCAGTTCCGTGGTGTGATGGCTCGGGATACATTGTTGTCTGTGGATGCTGGGGTTGGTCATGATGTGGATGGTGAGCGTTAGTATTAACTTGTGCGTGAGTATGTTGGTGATGCTGTTGCTGGTGGTGGTGGTGTTGTTCATTCTTCATACTATTCTGTTCATCTTCAACTGCAGCTGCCGCAGCAGCAGCTAGCATTTGACTATTCTCATCGTGATGATGATGGTGATGATGGCTATCGTGTGATGACGCCTCTCCACGAACGATTTCCGGGTCAATCCCAGGTACTATATCACTCAATGAACTTATGTTGGCATTGTTGCCATCTTGAACTGCATTCCTGGCGGCACGTTCGAGCTTGGATTCAATGTTCTCGCTATCGTGACTCGTCATTTCCGATTAGATAAACTAATAGGGCTAGGTTTTGTTGAAAAATAATACTTGGGCTAGGTTTTCACTCTTTTAAATGGAAGGCTGTTAGGTAAAATATCCTTGCCCTGACGCTTGCGATGGCGAACCGAAATGACACAAAGGTGTTTTCACTGTAAAATCTTACGATATTTTCGCGGCGCGAACTCCCAATCAAAACAAAAAAGAAAAAAAAAAAAACTCGCGCGGCTGAGGGGGGTTGAAGCGGTAATCCGTTTTATCGGGATTCCGTAGTTCTTCTTGCGAACTTTTTTAGATTGAGACCGTCAGCGCTGGTTTCTAATTAGTATCTCGATAGATAAAGATTCTCCATAACAATGTCGAGAAATGCAGAAAAAGCCCAATCTATGTTGTTCCGATTCCAGGAGCAACAGGCTGCAGATATGGGGATTATTGACGCTGGACGAACCCATCGGCCAAGGAATATCTCGTCAGTAACTTCTATCAGTCAATGTGAAAAATGGCGGAGCCAAGTGGTGAAGGAGATTTCACGCAAGATTACCAAATTACAAGACCCTGCATTAAATGACTTCCAATTAAGAGACATGAATGACGAGGTGAACAAATTGATGAAGGAGAAATTTGCATGGGAAGCCCATCTGAAGGATTTGGGCGGACCCAATTATCTACGCGTGAAGAGTGCAATTGATAGAGCAACGTTAGTATACAATGGTCAGGCATTACCTGATTCTAAAGGTTATAAATATTATGGAAGAGCCAGAGAACTACCTGGAGTGAAAGAATTGTTTGAGGCAGAGGCAAACAAAGCCCGTCAGAAACAGCAACGGGAACAGGAGCGATTGCGACGCAATGAAGTGTTGAACATGGACCTTGATGCAACTTATTATGGTTTCGGGATTGAGAATGAATCTGAGATGTTGGAGGAGGAAAAGAAATTTGACCGACCGATTCCGGGAATTAGCGTTCAAGATGCACGAAGTCCGTTCGTTGATTTGACAGCGATTGAAGACGATATTCCTACTATCCAACAAATGGAACAATATCTCGTTGACCGAAGAAAACAGCAGCTTGAGCAAAGATATCTAGATTAACTTCGATGAGCTTTCGCCAACATGATGTGCTTCAGCTTCTTCAACTTTGCAACAAAATCATCCCACCTCTCACCGAGTCCTCTTTTGTATACACGATCTTCAACCCATCCAACTCTTTCCATTTCCTTTCTGCCACTATCCAAGTCCATCTGGTCATACGGCACAATTTTGCACTTGGTAATCAACTTATGACAGGTGTATGCAATCACGAGGATAAAATGGGCTGAATAGTTTGCAAATACCTCCTTATAATCCCATTCACTGGACAGTAGGAAGGGGAATCCAACAGCAAGTGTTATCAGCAAATTTGCAAATCCTCCGACGTAGGCAAGGTACGGTTGAAATGGGGATTTGAATGGATACATGTCGTCTTTGCCCCGAGATGTTGTAATATCAGGACGTAGTTTTAAACCCTTGTAGAATCTAATAAATGATAGACACATACCCGTCCATACCAAAAGGCCTGCAGAAGTTGTCAGAGACACGAGCCATTGGAAGACCACAGCCGATTTTTCGTTGGCAGTTAGGAAGGATAACAGGGCAATGACAAATGATGCAACAACTGCACAATATGGAACTCCCGTTCGGGTGCAGGACGCGAAGGATTTCCAGATCATACCTTCCAATGCCATACCATATAGGGTCCTACTGGCCGCATACAAATGAGAAGTGGCTGCCATCAAAGCTATGAAGACAAAAGTGCCATTGACTCCTGCGGCCAGGGCACACTGGCCCACGGATTGCAATGCAATGATCCAGGGTGATGAATTCGAATCCGATGTAAAGATATACCACGGTACATGACCTACCACACATTGCCCTGGATCGTATTCATACGCCCCTGCTGCGGTGGAGTTAACATCGGGACCGTCAATTCTGCTCCCGCCAGTGTCGTCACTTCTATAGACGGATATATATCTTGAAGTGAGACCCACCAAACGACCATCCGACGAGTAGATATTCAGTGAAACAGAAAAGATAGCCAAGATATAGAATATGACGACCCTGAAAAAGATCTTCTTAGTAGCTGCAGGCAACGATTTCCGAGGGTTTCGAACTTCTCCCGCAGTCATATATACAACTTCGGTGCCAACATAGGAAAATGCTGCGATATTAATGGCAAACCACAATTGCAAAAAGTTGCCTGCACTTCCATTGACACTTTTATACGTAGTTCGTGTCTTACCCTCAATAATGGCCAAGGTGTATCCTGGTCTGAACAGTCCAAAAACCACATCATTATCAAAGTCTGATTTGGAGTAATCCCAGTATCGGAAGCCAATTTTGCCCCCGCTGGTCTTATAAACGACGCTCTCCTGAGTCTCACCGAACAGGCCGCCACCATTCAATGTGAACATTAAGATGATGTAAAATATAACCAAGACCACCGTGACAATACCTCCATAGAATTGTAGTTCTCCGAAAATATCAACTTGACATAGGTTGATAAAGAGAACCAAGATGAGGAAAAAAAGAATCCAAACGACAATGCTCTGAGCCGGACTTGATAATGCAGGATAATATGTTAACATGAGCGCTGCAGCCGTGATTTCTGAAGCTAACGCCAATGAACAAGCAATCCAGTAAGTGAGGCCCAATGCGAACCCAAGCGAATCATCCACAAAACGAGATGTCAAGCCGGGAACGCCAGATTCGGAAGGGACCAAGGCACACATCTCCCCAAAGCCGGTAGTGGCAGAAAGAACTAAAAAGCCTGCCAAAACATATCCCAAAACTGTTCCTAGCGGTCCGCTCATGTAAAGCGATTCGCCGCAAGTCAGTAGAACACCAACGCCATAGGCACATCCTAATGACATTACCTGTACATGTCTAGAATACAATTTTCGTTTCAATTTTGGTTTTTCTTCTTCCTTTTCACCGCCACCAGCGGCATATTCTTCATAAATTTCGTCATCCTCGTCAGCGCTTTCTAACATATCCACATCCATTGTAACAAAGGACATCTCGTCTGAGCCACTATTTTCTGCGCCTCTGATTTCATCAATCGTATCATTGACTCTGTCGAGTTCGATCGCATGCGAGCTGTGTCTTCGGTCATATGTAAACGGGTCGTTGATTTGATTCAATTGATGGTTGTAATTGAGGTTCTGTCGCTTCCCATTGAAGTTATCCAAATTGTGTGAAGGAGTGTGGAATTGGTTCGCTCTTCCTGACGCACCCACGACCATGTCATTGAAATAGTTTGAATAATGTCTCGAAATTTGCCTCTTTTGTCTTTGACTTTGTTCCTGTCGTCTTCTCAGCCTCCGTTCCCGCAAAACAACTTCCTGGGCAACTCTTTGGTTATAACGGTCGAAATCTGTCATTCCATTTTCTGGTTCTTCTTGTGTATTATCCCCAGATTCATTGTTGTTAGAGTTGTGGTTATTTCTCCGTAAAACACTTATGGCGTTTCTGTAGTCTGCGTCGTAATCATCTATACATATGCTGCTGGCAGCATCGTCTCCAACTGATACGACAGTTCCAAGCTCATTCTTCCAGCTTAAATCAGTCGCATTCGCTTCAGCCATATAGCGCTCTCTTACGGATCCCAACCGTTTTTTCTTTTGATCCGAGTTATCAGATAAAATCTTAAAAGGCCGGGTAATAACTTGTGCAAAAAAAAGAAAAAGACTGCCGATGTTGGGCCGTGCACTTCCCCGACCATTCCTTTTCTCTGCTTTTCCGAGAGCCGACTGTTTTTTTTTCCACTTTTGGTTATCCGAAAAGAAGATTAGGAGGCATTCCACATCATTTTAAAGATTTTAGGGAGGCCACCTGTTCTGAGAAAAAAAAGCTCTGCAATTCCACCTTCTGGCCACAGCATTGAATATCATCGCCAGAAAGATTATGCAGGTCCGAGAGCCCCCCCCCCCCCCCCCC
>PPJG02000010.1:79282-100206 GCA_003705695.2 Blastobotrys serpentis | reverse complement strand
GCCATCTTGGTACCTGGAATGTACTTCTTTGGGTTTTCGAGGTATTCGAACAAAGTGTTTTCGTCCCAGGTGATGCCCTTTCTCTTGTTGGCATCAGTGTAGCTGAAGCCTTCGGCTTGACCAGTCTTTCTGCCGATAAGACCGTGGAGGTTTGGACCAACCTTGTTAGCACCACCAGCTTCAACAGTGTGGCATTGGAGACATCTAGTCTTAAAGAGCTTAGCACCCTTCTTTTCGGAACCTAGTCTTAGTTAGCATTCATTATCCTTGAGGGTTATTTGTAGCAAATTACTGACCTTCAGAGAAACCCATTTTTATTGTTATTTATAGAGATGTGTGTGAACGGAGAAAAGAAAAAAAAATTTCAGGTGTCCCGGGACCCATTTATATAAATAAGCCGAGAATGTCGGGAAAAATCGTAACAGGAAATTGGCTTAATATTATTGGCCAACGGCTGACAGCCGCGAATGGGCCCGGAAAACCGGCGCGGCGGCTGATCGGGAGACTTTTATACCATAACCGGGACTGAAAATTTGTTTTAGCATGACGCACAACTTAAGTTGGATTAGACCAAATATTGTAAATATTTTGTTGATACTCTAATTCAATGTGTCTATGTGCGAAGACGAACCATTCGGGATGTGATATGAGTATGTATATCTTGGCCCGTGATCGTTTTGATTTCGGGTCGTTTCTTAACATTGACAATGGCGGGCAGACCTTAAGTCGAATATCCTCGGTCCATTGCTAGAAAATTTCTTTCCCACATTTTTGATAAATAGTACAGCCTGTTGTAGACATGATTGTTGTGAACTAGCCGTTTTTGATTACACGTTCTTGGTCGTAAAGTGAATAATGTTTGCCTTCGCCCTGTTCCAGAATCTTTTCTTCGCGGACGAACCCAGCCCGGTTGATGAGGGCATTCTGGTTTATGCTCATATTAGTTTTTGTGCTCAATCGTGAGGACCCATCAGACACGTTTCTGATTCCCAGGACGTTGGATTCCGGGTTCATGTTGTTCAGGGACCACACCATGCGTTCACGGGCACTTTGCAGGTCCCAGTTGTCGAATCCCAGGGACGTCGTAGAGAGGTTATTATGTTGTGGCTGCGCAGAGACCTGACTCTCGGATCGGAAATGGGCTGGGATAAGCGATTGGGGTATTTTGTTTAGAATTGACTCGCTGCGAGAGTGGTGGCTCTTTTGTGGAGAATGGTTTGTATTTCCCCCACTGTTGGTGTCGCTATTGGCTGTTCCGTCAGAAACTAGAAAGGAAAGCAGCGAGTGCGATGATGCCTTGTTTTTTAGGTGACCCTTGATCGTGGCGTTGTTGTCAATCGTTAATGAGGACGATTTGGACTTTTTGATGTTCACCTTTTTCTGTTCGATTGCTTTCTCCTCAGTCTGTTCTGGCTCCATCCCATTCGGTGACGCTATTGTGGCTGTAGAGTGGGACAAATTGGGCGAGCTTTCTTCTGGTCTAGGTTCGTGCAGCTGCGGAAGACCAGGGTCTTCGAAGCCGCCATCTTCTTGTCGCTCCAGATCCCTCAGGGATCTCTGAATGATGTTATAGTTGTAGAATCCCAGCGTTAGGAACACGGTAAAGGCCACTATGCATATCACCGTTAGTAAAATGAATGCTAGTTGCAGCCCGTTGCCTAAGATGTGTGCTAAATAGCAGCAAAAACTGACAAATATCAATACAACTCCAGCCAGATTGAATATCAAAAGCCCGAGTCTCAGCGGCCAAATTACCGCCATGAACGCAAGAACGCCGCTTCCTAATAATCCACTGGCAATAACAGCCGCGGGAACCCTCAAATTGTTCACTAGACTATGGTTTCTAAAGATGATGAAACCCAAACATCCCGGAGCTATGGTTAGGGCAAAACACAGCAGCGAATATATCGACACAGTCGGCAGCTGCAACTCGATTCTTATCATGTTATGTGATATGACGAGAGGACTGTAAATAAATCCTGTACAATGTGAAAAAGTGTGAGGGAGGAGAGATTGAAGGCGATCGAGATCATTAATACCCGTATGTCAGATTATGTACCTGTCTGTATTTCCAAATTGGGTAACCCCATAACATTTTGGGTACTAGGTATAAAATGTCGATCACCCGAACCTTATTTATTTCTTATTTATTTAATTTTTTTTGTTTTCACCAAGCTGTCACATACAAAAGAGTAACAAATCCTGAAATAGTTTTTTTTTTAAACCAGAAAACTTAAAAACCTTACTTTTCCGTGATACTCTGTTTGTGAGTTTGAAGTCTGGGCGCTGGGCTTTGTTTTTCTGAACCCCCGTTTGTTGTTTATGTTCCCAACTCAGTAATCCCCACAGAGAAAAAAAAAAAAAAAATTCAGCCGTATCCCTGAAGCGGCGTTCTTTTGCAGAAAAGAACCAACAACACAAGCGCACTGTTGCAATCGGCGTGGCTTTGGTCGTGTCTGGCAGAGAAACAAGAAGCTGCCGGAGGCATCTTGAAAACATATGATCACGTGATACATGTTCAGTATTTAACGGTTGACAGATCCGGGAAACCTTAAAATTGCTATCTCGTTTGGGCGTCTAAGTTGAAATATAAAAGGAGGGCCAATTCCGCCTATTTACTTCCTGCTACGAGCGCCAGTCCATCTAGATTACTTGATCTCTACCACAAGCACACACACACACACACACACACGTTTGTAGTCTTCGGACATAATCCCACAAGTGTCAAATAGGGACTCCTCATTTGCCCTGCGGGCAGCGTTCTTTTCTAGAAAAGAACCAAAAGCACTGGGTTGGCGCCCCGCGGAGCTACGGACGCAATATATAGCTACGCAAAGATTCAGCAGCATAAAATTACTATTCTGTACATGATTGAAGCTTCGTCCATTCAAGGAATGGAATATTTCATTTTCTACACTTCTGCATACGCGCCACTCCACAACCGACAGTTAGCCACTTCCGATGTTAGCCGCACTAACTTCTGGCTGCCGTGAGGTACATTCATCAGCTACATATAGAGAAGCAGTGAGGATTGTATTATCACGAGTAGCATGCCTAGTCACTGTCACAGCGAAATTGATATATTTAACCAGGGACCCGTCTTGACGAATAATGATGTTGTAGTCGGAAAGGTCCATATTAAGCTCCACCATGAAGCCAGCATTAAATGCATTACAGTTAAGATGAAGGGGGTGATGTTAACGCGGAGGAGACGTTGAACTAAAAACGAATCCACTCAAGATAGGACGGAAATACACAAAGTGCTGTACCATGTGCATACTGTGTTTCCACCGAAAGATGTGCAAGAATCGTCGTCTACAGGAGAATACACCCTACCAGCTGGAAAGTATAGTTATGACTTTTCCTTCACGATTCCAACCTACAGTGAATGTAGTACTCAACAATCGGCCTTTAACCATGCGCCACATACGCATCATGTATTGCCGCCAGCACTATCGGATGCGTGGGATATCGCAAAAGTCCAGTATTATTTCAAGTCCACAGTGGTTAGAACGGCCTCGCTGAAGTTGAATTGGAGGCATAACCTCTTTTTCCATTACCTTCCATCTCAACCGGCCGCATTGGCACGGAATCCAGTAAACCAATTCCAATATCACTGTAGCGATCTCACTTTAAAGCTTCCAAGACATCATGTGCCTCAGGATGAGCAAGCTTCTGGTCTATGGAACAAGTTATCCCAAGGAATACCAACCAGCTCTGCATATTCCAAGCGTCTAATCTCAGGGCTCCTTTTGACAGCCAAAAACCCGCAAGGCGCACAGATCATTCCGACAGTCTCGCTTCCGTTTGAACTATTTGTGACTTTTGATACTCATCCGGACCAATTGCCATTCTCCAGTTTGTACATGGCTAACTTTTCGGTTATCTTGTTTAAAAAGACTTATATTGTTGCCCGTAGGGGCGATAATGGAGGAGTTGAAAAGATTAAGCTGCACAATGAGAAAAAGGATTCGGTCTACGAACTTCCGTTGAAGGGTGCCAAACCATCCGGCGATAAGTGGAAAGTTAACTTGCCACCAGAAGTGATGTATTTTATTCAGTTTGCTTGCCATACGACGTAGTTCCGACCTTTGCAACTTGTACTATTCGTCGAACATACCATGTAGAAATATCGGCAAAGTTCAAAACCCATGAAGATTCTGCGGACTATCAGTCTGTAACTCTTTCGATAGACCCGGTGGTGGTCATGTCTGGGATTGAACCAGTGATTGATATACCATCAAATCCCCCTCCACCTGCACCCCCCAATTGAAACCGACTGGACTCTAACCGACGAACCCTCGTCGTCCTCACTGCCAACTGTTGAACCTGATACTGGGATCAGCCAGGAAGATCAGTTACCACCCTATAATGCTGTTCTGACCGAAGAGCCCTTGCCGCAAACGTCTTCAACTGCTGTTGGATCCAGTTCAGCGTCTAAGAATTGAAGTAAAGGTACAAACCAGTCACCAACTTAATTACTGATAGAATAACTCTTAATCAATAAAAAGTCCAGCCGGCAGAGTACTTTTCCAGAAAAGAACCAAAAGCACAAACGTCGGCAGGCCCCCGCAGACCTACCATTTTTGCTTCTTTTCGGAGAAAAAAAAAGCCGCCGGAGGCAAGTGACATCAAGCGCAGGTTTATTGGCCCGTGCATGTCGAAATATTCATTTTATCTATGTACATGTCTTTATGCGCCACGCGGAACCTTTAGCCACATCCGATCCTTAGCCACTTTAGCCGCACCAAACTTCAGCTGACCGCCGAGAGAAACATTAATTTACGGATATATATGTATATATATCCTCGAGAAGCAATGCGATTTTATTATCATAGTTAAAATGCCGGGCCATTGTCACAGCGAAATTGAAATTTTCAACCAGGGACCCTTGACCAACAATGATGTTGTGGTTGGAAGGGTCCATATTACCCTGGCCCAAGAAGCCAGCATCAAGAGCATCACAGTGAAGATGAAGGGGGTCATGTCAACGCGGAGGAGACGTCGAAATAAAAACGAATCCAGAAATGATACGATAGAAATACACAAAGTTCTGTATCATGCGGTTACTGTGTTCCCACCGAAAGATGTTCAGAGATCGTCGTCGACAGGGGAATACACCCTACAGGCCGGAAAGTATAGCTATGATTTTCGCTTTACGATTCCAACGTATAGTCAATGTAGCACACAACCCACAAGATCTGACTATGCCCCACATGTTCACCATGTGTTGCCGCCGACATTATCGGATATGTGGGACTGGGCAGAAGTCCAGTACTTTTTCAAGTCCACAGTGGTTAGATCGGCTACCCTTAAGGTGAATTGGCGGCATAACCTCCCCTTCCTGTTTCTTCCAACTCAGCCGGCAGCTACAAGGGATGTGGTGAGCCAACTTCAGTTTGTGGCTAATCAATTCACCCTGAAGCTTCCAAGACACCATGTGCCTCAGGAAAGTCAACCGTCCGGTGTATGGAACCGAATATCTCAAGGAATACCAACCAGCTCCGCATACTCGAAGCGTCTAATTACTGGAGTCTTTCTGACGGCCAAGGTCCCGCGAGAGACACGGATCACACCGGCGGCGCCTCTTCCACTTGAACTATTTGTGGCTTTGGATACTCATCCAGATCAACTGCCATTTTCCATTTTGCACATGGCCAGCTTTTCAATCACTTTGCTAAAAAGGACATATATTGTTGCCCGCAAGGGCAGTAGAGAAAGAGTTCAGAAGATTAAGCTGAAAGATGAAAAGAAGAGTTCGATCCACCAGCTTCCGTTGAAGGGTGCACAAGTCTGCGGTGAGAAGTGGATGATTGCCCTGCCTCCGGACTTGATTGATTCTGTTCGCGCACCAACCGACGTAGTCCCGACTTTTCAGACATGTACCATTCGTCGGACCTACCATCTGGAAATTTCGGCAAAATTTAAAACCCATGATGATTCTACTGACTACAAGTCCGTGACCCTATCGATAGACCCCGTAGTGGTCATTTCTGGAATCGATGCAGCTAATATACCACCGTATCCACTCCCACCCCCAATTGAAAATTATTCCCCTCCTCGGTCCGAAGTACCTTTGTCGTCGTCGCTTCCAACTGTTGAACGTACTAATGCTGAGATTACTGACGAAGATCAGCTACCATCCTACAACGCTGCTCTGACCGAAGAAACCCTGCA
Source organism: Blastobotrys serpentis (assembly GCA_003705695.2). NCBI lineage: Eukaryota > Fungi > Ascomycota > Dipodascomycetes > Dipodascales > Trichomonascaceae > Blastobotrys > Blastobotrys serpentis. Next base: position 94,029 of record PPJG02000010.1, on the reverse strand, counting down.
CTAGTCATTGCCGGCGGTTGAACCTTGCGTGAACACTGAGGCGAGAACTGTGGGGAAACAAAAATAATTTATTTAATTAATTACTGATGAAATGATCTTTTTCATTAATAATAATAATAATAATAAATTCCTTCTTCTCAGATTTCATCAGTGACTGCTCCAGTCACCAATATGCGTGTCTCCCGGTGGCAGTGACTAAGGCGGATTAAACTTTTTCAGACAATCAGGAGCCGCACATGAGGTTTAGGGTATATATGTGGGGAGTTCCAGGGATTTTCGGGAATTGTCTTAGATCCAAATGACGTCATGTCAAATTATCAGAGGAGCAGAAAATGATAAAATTCATAGATTGAAACACAACGGCGGTGAAAAAAAAAGGCATGGAAAGAATAACGTCTTTAAAGATTAGGTTAAATAAGTAATGCCAGACATGGAATATTCATAATAATACTGGGATTATCCGATTAATCCGATAAACGGCGGATTACATAAGCAGGATTTTATTTTTATTATTATTATTTTCTACTATTATGAGTTTCCCGTCACATATAATACAACGCAATACTAAAAAAACATGCATTTTCTTTTTTCTTTTTTTCTTTGGGCCAACATTTTATTTTTTTCCCATCCTTCCCGTTAATTTACTCCCACACATCATATTATCATCTTATTACTGGACCTTATAACTTACCACGGTAGCGAGTACCGCTGTTGTTTACTGGAGAGGGACCTTAGATTATACTAGTTACGACTTACACATACACTTATAATACTGGCATGGATGGCTACTTTATACAGTGAGCAGCATAATATGACCGTGGGCCCGACAGACGAGGGCCAGGCAAGCAGCACTACTACCACAAGCACTGGCGCAAGTACGCCTCGTCAGGTGGATTCAAGATTTGTGGTAAACATGAATAAGCTTCGAAGCGACCGGTCGCTTTCTACTTCGTCTTCATTGCATTCGACGGGTTCTGTGCTGGACTTGAAGCGTATTTTTAAAAGGAACAATAGTAGCTTGAGTGGGCTGGACTCACCGGTTACGTCCAATGCATCTTGCCCTGAAAGCGACAAGTTCGGGGATGCCAGCAGCACCACAAGCAAGAGATCCAGTAGATTGCGGACTTTTGTCCATCGGTCTACGAGATCAACTACATCTTTAAAGAGCTTCTACAATTCAGACAGCAACAGCAGCAACAGCAGCAGCAACAACAACAAGAACAACAACTATAACAGCAATCATAACGTATTCCAAAAAACGTCCCTGTCAAAGCATTACGGCAGGTTGGGGAAGGCACTTGGTGAGGGGGCCGGCGGATCAGTCCGATTGGTGCGACGTTCCACAGATAAGAGAGTATTTGCGGCCAAGGAGTTCCGTCAACGACAGCATTATGAAACAGGAAGAGAATATTCCAAAAAGGTAACGGCGGAATATTGCATTGGCTTAACCCTGAAGCATCCTCATGTGATTGAGACTATTGACATTATATATGAGCCGGACCGCATCTACCAAATCATGGAGTACTGCGAATTTGATTTATTTGCAATTGTCATGAGTGGGAAAATGTCTCCTGCAGAGGTCTTTTGCGATTTCAAACAAATCATGTCGGCCGTTCAATACATGCATCAATCCGGACTCTCGCACCGGGACCTTAAACTGGACAATTGCGTGGTGAATAGATACGGAATTGTCAAAATTATTGATTTCGGAAGTGCTGTCGTCTACAAGTATCCTCACAGCGAGAAGATCATCCCTGCCCATGGGATCGTTGGCAGTGACCCCTATCTTGCCCCGGAGGTTATTTCAAATTTGAAATACGACTCCGCTCCTACTGATATTTGGTCTGCAGCAATTATCTTCTGTTGCATGCTCATGCGCAAGTTCCCTTGGAAAAGTCCGCGTCTTACCGATCATTCTTTCAAGCTATTTTCCCAGGCAGCCAAAGAGGAGAAAGAATCTTCTTCTTCCTCCGACAAGCCAAACTCTACTTCTATGGTTCTAGATAAAGATTCGCCGGACCATTCCAAGGCCTCATCCGGCCCACATCGTTTGCTCCGTAATTTGCCCGCTGAAGTCCGCCCCCTGATCCTCAAGATGCTCACTATAGACCCTGAGAGCCGTGCCACAGTCGAGGATTGCTTTGCCGATCCATGGTTCAGATCGCTTTCCTATTGTTCTATGCAGGATGGCCATGTGGTCACTCGCTCTGGTCATCAGCATTCCACGGTTTCATTTGATGAAGCTCACATTGCAATGCTAGAGAAGAAGAACAGGAAGAAGAAACCAAAGGACAAGCTATGGTAATGATAATGAAAACTAATGTATTATATGATTTAAACCTCGATTTGAACACTCGGCTTATGCCGACTAGCATATGCACCCCGCTTCGCGGGGTACAGTTTCGTCGAAGAATTATCGTGATGCTACCTGCTTTGTATTATCATACGAGCGTTGCAGCGTTCCAACACAGGGGAGCTTCAGTTTCGTATTGAGTTGTTTATTACGGTGAACGGGCATTCAAATGCATATTTTTTTTAGAAGCTCAGAATCGTTAAGCACAGTATTGCCACAGTGCTTTTGGTTCTTTTCTAGAAAAGAACGCCGCCCGAAGGGCATTTTCTCTATTCGAGTGCTCAGGTTCGCTGAGATTATTGTCTGGGAATACGTGATCATTTTAATTAATACCAATTGACTTTTTTTTTGCCTCATGCACGTTTTGTACGTTTTACGCTTTTAAGGGGTCGGCATAGTATCCCTGGTCTGTTCTTTCACACAGTATTATCTGTCATTTATCCCTGAAAGTTTTAGCTTTTAGATGCTTCAATACGTTACAATTCTCCTATACTTATTTAATATGGCTATTCTTCTCTTTCGGCAAGATTAGGTTGAAAATCTGTATGCTTCTAGTTGATTTCCGGCTCGCTTGTTATCAAGCATTTTGAAACCATCGTTTTATCGCTTACCGTGATGCTTATATTTTGGCCAAGGTTTCAAAAATTGTGTGGTAGTTGTAGCAAAAATAGACTGATTCCAATACAAAGGGATTGAAGTTCATTTTACGTATTTGGAATATTTCAAACTAGTAAATATGAATTTTACGGAATTGTTGCATAAGCAACGGTTAAATGCTGAATCCAGTGGATGGAATCAGCAAATGGACTCTCCAATTCTATTCTTCCGGAAGTCCACATTTAGTGGGAAACCAAATATAATAAGGACCAAATATTTTCCAAGAATAGGACCCTATACTCTGTTCCGATCTGTATGGTTAATTCCACAAGTGAGTATTGCACGACAGGAACTGCCGCACGTTTCAATCACAGACAAAAATTAGACAAGCGTAGATCTATTCTCGAATAAATACAAATTAGAGACGCGATATTTACTTTGAAATTTGACAATTTCGCCATTCTATTTACAGTTTGTATGTGAAAAGGAACAGGGATCATCAAAAATATAACGATTTTACCGAGATTCCAATTAGACATCAGCCACTTTTGCATTTATGATAAATACAGTTACTCTCGGATCCATTGCAGGTGTTCATAAACCTTTAAGTCCTATTATTTATAGCGTTGGAAATACCAACCATTACCAGAATGAGCACATGGGTTGATTCTTCACTTGAAAATACACCCTTGAAACAAACTTGCTCAAGTAATAAAGCTCCCCCTCTATTCAGCTACCCTTTTCTATATACTGCTTATTCCTCCCATCCAACAGCATTACGTTTTTACTATCTTCACGATTCCTGAGGGCATGTTGGGAAGAAGATGTAATCCAATTGGCCCTACAAACGATAGTGGATCGTACGTCAAAGTCTGCAACTAAAGTTTATTCCACTATATAACGTTGTAATTAGTGAGCAGTTCATAGAAAATAAGCGCTTAGGTTGTTCCTTTACACCTGTGCATTCGACTACCCAGCGCTAAGCATAGAGTCAACTTGTAATACTGAAACGTTCAATTCACAATTATACTCAGTCCGGAGACTACTGAAAGATTACAATTACAACAAATAAGCGACGATAGTAAGGGAAGAAGCAAGAACAATGTTGGTGGCAGAAAGCTTGCTCGCATCACTAGATGAAGAAGAAGAAGAAGAAGATTTCTTTTCTGGTTCGAGAGTACCATTAATGTAGTAAAAGGCCGTGTGGTTGCTCTTGAATTCCTCCTTCTTGTAACGATTGGTTGGCAAGGAAGTGAAGTAATCCGAGGAGTTTGCTTGCGAACAAGAGCATGGGTCATTCTTGATGCAGTAGCATTGGACATAATAGTGGGTGCCGTTCAAAGTCTTGTTGTAGTTGTATGAGTAGACATCGTCACCACGACGTCCCCAATAGCCTGGATAGTGGGATGCTGCCATCGAAGCTGAGATGGCGAGAGCTCCAAGACCCAACCCAGCAGCTGCACCTGCGACAAATGGATAAGGAGATCCTCCGTAGTAATATCCGCCTGGTAATGGTCTTGATTGTGTCATGCCCGAACCTCGGTTATTACTTGAGCTGCCCGAGGAGCCACCGCTGCCACCGCCACGAGAACCACTGGAACCACTGGAGCCACTTCCCCTGCTTCCACTGGAACTTCCAGAAGAGCCACGACTGCCTCCGGAGCTTCCTCCCCCTCTGCCGCCGCCGCCGCCTCCTGAACTTCCTCCACGTCGTTTGTCAAGAATGGCAAAGTTTCCGCCCATGTTGATCATGGGCAGGGCCGTTGCCAGGGCCACTATAAGTGAGAAGAGTGCTAGTTTGATTAAAATGGGCTTCATCACGTTCGCTTTGGAAAATTGTACAAATCAGAAATGGTGAGCGTGTGCCTTAAATATTTAAACATTTTGAGCCGCATCAGCCAAAATACACAAGCTTTTTTTTCCCCCCCCTAAGCCACTTGGGGAATGTGGCTCTGACGAGGCTAACACTTTCAGCTGCACAGCCGCTCGTGTGACGTCTACGTCACGCACGGCTGACGCATGAATGAATACAAACTTTTAACCTTTCAGCGCTAACATTAAGGGTAAAAAATCGTTTTTATCCGCTACGGAGCCACAGATTAAATTGCTTATCAAAAATGTTTCAATTTTACACGTTGCTAATTACACGAGAACCACAGTACTGACTAGACGCTGTTCGGTTGAGTGCTTTTTCAACTGCGGGAAGCGCCGAAGTGAATGAAGCGACTCGACAACGAACTGGAGACTGATGTCTGCGGATGTTGAATATCAGCTGCGTAGCTTTTACAGAAGCGGCAAAAAAGGAGGTTGGAGTTGGGGCGTCATGTTTTGAATTTAAAAGACATGGTACTTATTTTGCGTCGTCACGAGAGTGCCCTGCCGGCGGCGTTCTTTTCTAGAAAAGAACCAAAAGCACAGGCCTCGCAGAGCTACCTTTTTTGCTTCTTTTCGGAGAAAAAAGAAGCCGCCGGAGGCACTCTTTCCCACTAATTATGTACAGACCCTGGAACTATTTGCGGGGATTTCTCAATTGCCCTGCCGGCGGCGTTCTTTTCTAGAAAAGAACCAAAAGCACTACGACATTCATGCGCCTACCGATGTTGTAGGTCAATCCATGTAGGTATGTTTTTACTGCAACTATATCTGCATATGTATCCTATCGCGGACAGATAAGACCCGCAACGGCCGATTCCACTGCCAAGGTATCTCTGCAATTAAAGAAAGGGGGTGTCCCAGTTCACGTGACTAAATGGCTCAACGTTGCACTGGAGAAGAAACCAAAATATGGCTGCGGATTCCTGCCCCCTGAAAACCCTACCCTGCAGGAGAGGGTAAAGCTGATAACAAACTCATCTCGCGAACACTGTTGCACTGGACCCAACGTGGGCTCGGATCGTCGGTAGTACATTCCGACGCACATCATTTGTTACCAGAACAATCTGCTCTGCTGCGTCAGCTCGCGCGCCGTTACTTACCGCACGGAAATTCATATCCCAGATAAAAATGCAGTTCATCAGAGGTCTTTCGAGACAAAGTGGCACAGTGGACTATGTTCATTTTAGATGTTTGATTAACCCGTTTCGGACATGCCCCCGCCGGAAATACGAAAGAAATGAAAGATTGGGCTGGTTTTGGAAATGAAACAAAAGTGATCGGCTTGGCAGAGGTGAAATGCGCATACAGTCCCACAAAAAGGAACGAATGTTTCGCACCCCAGACGCTGAGGAATTAAAAAGACACGTTTGGAAACTTGTTCTCCCGGGCTGTCTTGAGGCGCTACCACTCAATCGGGCTGTTCAAGAGAACGTACCATTGTCAGGGATAAAGAAACGTTAGACATGGAAAGGGTGACTTGTGCCGATCGGCGACGGTTGAGCCCCCTTTCCTAATTGAGAAGGAATTTATGCATGACAGTTGGAAAAATAAATTAACGTGCAGATAAGTGGGTCGAGCCCACCCAGACGGCGGTATAAATAAGTTGGGAGCCCCTTCAGTGACAAAAAGTTCACCAAACACCAAAAAAAAAAAAAAAAACTAAAGATGAATTTCAAGGTCTTCATTTTGGCTATCATCGCTACTCTCGTTTCCGCTAACGCTATGATGTACAGCGGTGCTCAAAGAGGCACTGCCATGTACAACAAGCGTGCTATCAACTCCACCACCAACTCTACTGGTTCTTCCAACTCTTCTGGATCCTCCAACTCTTCTGGTTCTGCTAACACCACCACTGGATCCTCTGACTCTGGTGCCGACATGGCTCAAATCAACAACAACTTGTTGGCCATGGGTGCCCTCGGTTTGGCTGCTTACTTCATGTAGACTCGTTTTTTCTAGAGAATACAGACTTTATGCTTATTATTAGCTATTTATTTTACATTGTAACGCACCGCATTCAAATGAAAGTTCCATCGGAAAATAGACGCGTTGTGAGATTGTTGTTATCTCGATATATAGAGTGGCAACCTTGCGGGCTCCGGCGAAGTTGAAAATGTAGTAAAATTTATTGTCCCGTTTCTTTCATTGTCATATTATTTTTCTAAATATATTCTTATTGTGATGGGATATGTGATCGTTCTCAACGCTTATTCTGTCGGCAGATACATCCCCTGATTCAAATACTGTGACAGAAGTCAGACTTTGTCTGTCTGAGACTGTAACTCTCCTAAAAAAAGTTACTTTCTACAATAAGAGCATAATCCCACGTTATTCTCAGCGCCATGCTAGGCGTCAGGATTGAAATGCTGGGCAGCTGAGGTGCATATGCATTGGCTTCATCCCGTACAGTTTCGAATGCCACATTGCATATCATTGTCTGGGATATTTCGAAACGAAATCTGTCGATATCAGACACTGTTGCCAGCTTTTTCTTGTTGGAGATTGTCCGAGCTACTAGCCCTACTGTTACTTAGCGCAGATAGAGCATCTTACATTCCTTTTTGGGTAACCATACCAATATAGAAATTCTAGTATCATTGGCTGCATCTCAAAAAATCCCTGCCGCGATTGATAGTTGTAGTGAGGAGTAAAGATGCTTTTGGCAGAGATACCGGAGTAATTTTTGAGCCAGAAGAAATCTGAAATGTAGAGTATATGGCAATTCTAATGGAATGGATTTTCAAAGTCATATGGGCTATTGAAACAAGTCCACTGATTGGAAAAATATATCATCTATAATGCAATTCTTAGTGGATTGACTCCATTCCAAATTTTCAAACGTTAATAGTAGTGATGTAATCAAGTACCCTTCAGCTGATCACTCAGCAATTGTGAAAATTCCATATTTTACAGCGATTTTCAGCCTTCAACTGTCTAGTATTAAACGGCTTTCCAGTCATTCAATTTTCTAACCCAAATCTTAAATAAATTCATCTCTTATGTCCTGGATAAAAGCTTATGCACCCAGTTGAACAATCTCGGAGAAATCACAGATCAAATTTTGATTGCCTTCACCCACCCACAAATATCCGTTTTTGAACTGACGATTTTAGAACATAAAACTTAAGATAATCGATTTTCAAGCAAGGAGTTTGCTAATGTAGCTGCCCCGCTCACAGAAATTTTACTTAAGTGCGGACGCATCTAGGCAGAATTGCAATTTATTATTATATCTGTGGAGTATGGCGTAAGTGAAGGAATCGACAATCCTAAGAAATTTTTTTTTTTCATTCATCACCAATAAACAGCAATAAACACTACCGAAAATGCAGGTTTACACTGTATGTTGAATTGACGAGAGCCCTGGTTGTGCTAACGTCGAGTGCAGGATATTATGACAAAAGATGAACTGTTCTCGGACGCCCATGAGATTAACGTTGTCGACGACCTTCGTTTTGAAGTTGATCCCGAAAATATCACTGACAAGGCAGATGCACACGCTGAAAACAGCTGAAGACGAACGTGCCACGAACACCATCAACAACTTTGTCGAAAAGTTCAGACTTCAAGAATTAGATTTCGATAAGGAATCCTACCTTAACCACGTCGCAGAAATAAGTGAAGAGTCTCTTAATTCGTCTGGAAGGGGAAGCGCCAGGAGCCGTCAATGAAATCCAAGAAAAGGCCGCGGCTGCCATCCAGAAGATGGTCGGAAAGATCGATGACTACCGATTTTTCATGGGTAACTCCATGAGCTGTGATGGAATGGTCGTACTTCTTGGATACGGTGGAGATGGTACCACCCCAGTTTTTACTTTCTGGAAGCACAGTCTTAGGGTTATCGAGTCGTAAACTCTTAGCATGTATATGTAACTATCAATAACACTAGGCGCATGCAACTCAATTGCCCTGCGGGCGGCGTTCTTTTCCAGAAAAGAACCAAAAGCACTGGCGTCGGGCCTCGCAGTGCTACCCTTTTTGCTTCTTTTTGGAGGCTACAAAGCTCATCAAATGGTTAATGCATTACTATGTACAAAATTTATGGAGCGACTTCAATTCCCACCGAATTGGCGACACCTATTATAGATTTGACGATATTTTCCATTGGAATCTCCTTATGACGTTCATCAGTTTTCTTGATCTTTGCGATTTCGTAGATATGCTTCAATGATAATTTGCCAATCTTTTGACGTTTTGGATCTGGACTTCCCTTTTCCACTCCAACGGCTTGCAAAAGTAACCACGAAGTAGGTGGACTCTTCACTTCAAATGTGAAGGATCGATCTGGTCGCACAGTAACCAGGGCCGGAACTGGAACGCCAGTATTCAAATGAGCAGTTCGAGCGTTAAATTCCTTGCAAAAGTCAATCGCCTTGACACCCTTGGACCCCAATGCAGGACCAACTGGTGGTGCCGGTGCCGCCTGACCAGCGCCAACAATCAACTTCACCAAGACGTCCTTAGCAGCAGCAGCTCCCTTTTTTGACATTCTATTATTTTAAGTGGTTCTGAAATTTTTCAATTTTTTTCAATGCTTCCGACTCATCAGGTCAACCAATTTTTTTTTTTTTCCCGCTGTGTCCCATTGGGAAGAAAGGAGTCCCGATATGCCGGCAATCCGGATTGCCGTGCGGCTCTAAATAGGATAGGCCGGACCCAACAATAAAATGTCCATCGCATCACCATAAAAATTGGACGTATGATATTCTTCCAGGTTATAAAAGGAAATAAAACACAGAAAGTGGGGTAATAAGAGTCAAAATTGGTGTAATGATTCTCATATTGCATATAACACGAAGCCAGACGGCAATTGTTCGCTGGCAATCAGGCATTCCCCCACATTAAATGTTATGCACCGAGTTCACCCGGTGCAAGATCGCACCGAGTAACACGAAATGACGGCTTTCTCCCACTGAGTCGGAAGAGCCCGTGTAACATTCGTCCAACGATTATCGTCCTAATATATAAGGCCCGACCCCATACTCCTTTGCGCTGCTCAAAATACTAAAATCCTGTCAAAAAATGTTGTCCAATTCATTGCGTACTGCTTCCAGGAACTACCGATATGCCTCAAGATTGGCTGTAAGTTTTTTTGCAACAAGCAATTGTTGCTGTTGTTGGTTGAGTCATCAAATAGAGAGCTAACTGTAGATAAAGACCCGTTCCATCAGCCAACAGGCCATGATCAGTGAGCCTGTTCAAAAGGTTGACAAGGAAGTCGCTGACATCCTTGCTAGAGAAAGACAACGTCAAAAGGAATCCGTGACCTTAATTCCTTCTGAAAATTTTACCTCCAAGGCTGTCATGGACGTTCTCGGTTCTGAAATGCAAAACAAGTACTCTGAAGGTTACCCAGGTGCCCGTTACTACGGTGGTAACCAATTCATCGATCAAGGTGAAAGACTCTGTCAACAGAGAGCCCTCGAAGCCTTCGGATTGAATCCTGAAGAATGGGGTGTCAATGTTCAAGCCTTGTCTGGTGCTCCAGCTAACTTGTACGTCTACTCCGCCCTCATGGAAGTCGGCGACCGTCTTATGGGTTTGGACCTTCCACACGGTGGTCACTTGTCCCACGGTTACCAAACCCCATCTAAGAAGATCTCCTTCGTTTCCAAGTACTTCCAAACCATGCCATACAGACTTGACGAAAAGACTGGCTTGATTGACTTTGACATGCTCTCTAAGACCATCACCTTGTTCCGTCCAAAGATCCTTGTTGCTGGTGCCTCTGCTTACGCCAGAGCCTTGGACTACGGCAAGTTCAGAACCATTGCTGACTCCGTCGGTGCCTATTTGATGGCTGATATGGCCCACACTTCCGGTTTGGTTGCTGCTGGTGTTGCCCCATCTCCATTTGAATATGCTGACATTGTCACCACCACCTCCCACAAGTCCCTCCGTGGTCCAAGAGGCTCCATCATCTTCTTCAGAAAGGGTGTTAGAAAGCACGACAAGAAGGGCAACCCAATCAACTATGACCTTGAAAACAAGATCAACTTCTCCGTCTTCCCAGGTCACCAAGGTGGTCCACACAACCACACCATCACTGCCCTTGCTGTTGCTCTTGGTCAAGCCAAGTCTCCAGAATTCAAGCAATACCAACAAGACGTTGTTGACAATGCTCAAGTCTTTGCCAAGGCTCTTGAAAGCCGTGGCTACTCCCTTGTTTCCGGTGGCACCGACACCCACTTGATCTTGATTGACTTGAAGCCACAAGATGTTGATGGTGCCAGAGTCGAAACCGTCCTCGAACTCATTAACATTGCTGCTAACAAGAACACCGTCCCAGGTGACAAGTCCGCTCTTGTCCCAGGTGGTCTCCGTATCGGTACTCCAGCCATGACCACTCGTGGTTTCCAAGCTAAGGACTTTGAAAAGGTTGCTGATTACATTGATCAAGCTGTCAAGATCACTTCTAAGATCAAGCAAGAAGTTGCTGCCAAGGGCGAAAAGACCAAGATTGCCGACTTCAGATCCCACGTTGAAGGAAGACCAGAAGTTGAAGCCCTCAAGAAGGAAGTCACTGAATGGGTTTCTCAATTCCCAGTTCCAGGTGAATTGTAAATGTGCATGTAATTATTGAATGAATTTTTTTTTGTCTCATTATTTCTTTCTGGCTCAAAAAGGAAGCACCAAGCTGTTAGATTCGTTTCATGGAGATAGTTGTACTGTTTTTGGTTTTTCTTTTAAAAAAAAAAATAAGAAAGACACTCGCAATTGGGGCAATTGTGTATTACCTAACAATAATGCTATAAAAAATCAATACATACATTTCTACATATATAACTGCCACACATTTATCCAACATAACAATCATATCATATCATCCATTCGCGTATAACTCTGGGGATTTACGCGCAAGTCCGATTGCGCGCACCGTTTCCGCGTTGGGAACTGTTCGCACAGAATTTTGTGGTTTTAGTGGGTAAATGGTGAAAAATTCAACGCTGGAAAATTGGACCATTTGAAACTAAAGAAAAATGGAGGCAGATAAAAAGCCAGAAACTTCATCTGCAGCTAAACCAAAATCGAAAGGATTTTCACACCCGGCCTTAAAGGCTATGGGGATTCCTACCTTGAGAGTTCCATCTAGAAATTGGTTAATTTTCTGGGCCGTCGCTGGATCAATTGCAGGCGGTATTGCCTATGATCGTTATGAAAGAAAGAAGGTCCGAGAAGAATGGAAACAAAAGGTTGCACACCTTGCAACTAAGAAGATGGATCCATTAGACATGCCACGAAAAGTCAAGGTTTATGTAGCACCACCACCTGGCGATTATTTGGACGCTTCCCTGTCTCATTTCCGACAATATATCAAACCACTTCTTACTGCATCAGCCACGGATTTTGAGCTCAAAACTGAGAACAGACAAGGCGAAATTCGACATCTGGTGGCCGAGGAAATTAGAAACAAGCGACGTGCTCAACTAGGCCTCCCAACTTCTGATCCCGACTTTAAAGACGAATTGGACCAAAAGATTGAATCCGGCTTGAACTATGATAATACCGGAGGTGTCATTTGTGTTGGTAGAGGTGCTTACAAGGAATACATGCATGGTTTGCAGGAAGGTTGGTTAGGACCATTAGAAAAGCCTGAGGAAGCTTCCAGTGAGGGGCCACAAGAGACTTTTGAGTTCCCTAATAAGGAAGATGATATGAGAGATATTCTCGGTGAAAAGAAAGAGGAACCTGTTGTTGAGACCTTGGACAATGCTGCTCAAGAAAAGCCGCAAGAAGAAAGCGGAGAAACTGAGAAAAAGGAAGAGGAAAGTGAAACTAAGAAAGAAAAGGAGCCTCCAGTGCCAAAACCTTACATTCCATTGACCAAACTTAGCGAAGCAGACTTATCTGCTGAATTCCGAAAGGCTGCTGAAAAGGATGCCATCTGTGATCCAATTGCTGTTATCAACCAACCGCACCTTTTGGGATTCTTCAACACTCCAATTCGAATCTATAGATTTTTCACCCGAAGAGATTTAAGTAACAGAATGGGCGAAGCCACTTCTGCGGTCATTTTCGCACAAACTAGACCTTTCACTAAGGATGATTCTGACTTGTGCATCTATGAAGAAGACGACTGGCCAAAGAAATGGAAGCAAAAGGGACTCGACAAGGGTTCCGAGTGGATGCTGGACTTGAACGTTGACGAGAGAATTATCCCATATTTAAAGGTGTACGAATATCCTCAGGATAGTACTATTAGTGCTGATGAAAAATAGTGTATAGTGTGTAAATATAATATGATCCTTGTACAGTACAAATTTACTACAAAATAATACCACATAACAGGTAGGGAGGGGAGGAGAGAGGAGTTATTAAAATCAGTGGAATGTATTGAATAAATAAATATTAGTGGTCCTTTTTGGCACGCTTTTCAGCAAAGATTCTTTCTATGGCATCACCAGCATCATCATCAGAGTCATCGTCATCGTTGTAAGCTCTTTTACGACCGTTATTGTTGTGAGATAGCGGCATTTCGTGTTCTTGGGCAGGCTTTTTCAACAGACGAGAATACACAAGCATATAAGCTGACGGCTGGTTTAGGATTGTGGATTCGCTAACAGAGCGCACGCACTCATCATCGTATTCCGCCCATTTGCCATTTGGCTGACGAGCCAGAGCAGTATAATGTCCGCTGGAAACAGTTCTACCTTCGTGAACAATGACCCCAACTAAACGGTACCTGATGGGGCCATTGGCATCCTTCGTGGCATACTTTGAAAGGTCCAAGTCCATAGGATATTTTATCGCATCTTTAACTTTCTTAGAATGGGTGTCATTATATGTGAACCTCTTGATATGAACAGCAAGATATTCTGGAGCGTCATGGATTCTCCATTCCTTTTTCGCACTGGACAATTTTTTGCATTTTTCACAGTTATAACCAGCCTCTTTACCCTGCTCGGGTTTGATAGTTTCGGCACTGAAATATTCCTTGATAGATCTGTCTAGCGTGTAAGGACGGCCGTTCTTATGTTCCCATGACGAGAACGATACTGGCAAGTCCATAAAATCCTGCTGGGTTGTGGAAACTTCACGACAGTTTTGACATTCTACTTTTTGAGTTAATGTTCCGCCCAAGATTTCATGAATAATGGAAGTGTTTAATTTGGTGCCTTTAGGAGTACTATCTTCTTGCAATCTGTTCACCAGGGACATGAAGTACTCGTGAGAATCCTCCTGTTCCCATTCTGACATCATACAATTGATATCAAACAACCGCGAAATCAGCTTGTTAGGATAGATGTATTTTTTCTTCGTGTTGGCGTCTACACTTCGTTGGTACAAAGTGGCCAGGTCCATGGACACAGATCCTTTGGCAACATTACCATCATGTTTACCCTGGCCCAATTCATGCAAATAATGGGCCATTGAGGGCAGATGGAAAATCAACTGAATTGCAGAGTTCATATAACACGTGACTCCTCTATTCAATAATCCAATTGGAGCCTTTTTCAAGTGTTTCCATGACTTTGAAATTCTGCTATTTTTACGTGATCCGCGATCGTCACTCTTCTCATTAACATCATAAAATTCCGCAGGCTTGTCGTTGTTAGCAGTCTTGGTGGCGACGGCCTTTTCTTCTGCACTAGAACCGTTTCCTGCGTCCACTTTTTCAGGCACGATTTTGATGTAATTAGCCGGCTTTTCATTACTCTGCTCAGCTCCCTTGGCCGGTACAAATTCAATTGGGTTCCGCAGAATTTCTTCAGTCACTGAATTCATCTTCTGCGAAATTATTGATGCTGACGCCATAGTCCTTTTCTAATGCAATGCAGTTTCTAGCAGTAAGATGAAGAGCTATATATATATTATACAGTCAAAATGGTCACTATGGGTTGCCAATTTTTTTTTTTTTTTTAGAAATCAAATCAAAAAATTTATGTCCTTTAATCCGGGTTTCCGTATTAGGCAGCTTGAA
>PPJG02000010.1:57942-79182 GCA_003705695.2 Blastobotrys serpentis | reverse complement strand
GAAAATAGTAATGAATTATATATAGCTTAAATAAATTGGACCTGTTATAACGGCGCGCCTTGCTTTTCGTGTGAAAAACACAGATATCGACTAACTTCGCTTCTGTTATTCATTTCGAGGAAAAGGAGGCCTAGAGAACAGTGACTAGAATAAAAATGGATTAATTTATATATAAACACTTATTGGTCCTCATTAGCAGGCATTTGACCGTAAATAGGTTTGTTCTTGAAAAAGTTCTGATCAAAAAAGAGAGGATAAATCTCTGCATCAGGTAATTGCGACTTCTCGTCTTTCACTCTACAGTCATCACACATGACATCAGCCTCGTTTCTGAAAGATGACAAATTCTTAATTTCTCCACATTGTTGACATTGTTTGAATGGAATGTGGCTGGCAGTGGTGTTCGGGGGTGGCCCAGGGGACATGTGCTGTGGAGGAGGTGGGGGCTGTTGCTGCTGAGGATGATTAGTATGTGGTTGATGATGATGTGGTTGTTCGGTGACGTCTTGAGGGTTTCGATGATGTTGTTGCTGTTGCAATTGTTGTTGAAACTGTTGATGTTCGGCCACCGCAGTAGCTGGAGGTAGATGGACAGGAGGTTTGCTATCTGGTTTATTCCTTCGTTTATCAACCTTGCGAGGTTGTCGGTGAATGCGATCCCGCATCCGACATGTCTGACAGGTCTGGTAGAGTCCCCCTTGGTTAGGATTCATGAAGCAGCCAATGTCCCGCTTCTTTCGGCATCGTTTACACAGCTTTACTTGGGAGTCTGCAGCCTGTTGCACAGACGCTGCCTTGTTGAACTCGTCTTGCTCGACACCAGCCACTGCTGCGCTCGCGGCAGCCACCGCGGCGGCCGCGGTAGCATCTGGCCCCATATCACCAGGTGCCATATCTTTAGGTTCACGTTCCTCTTGTCGTCTTACGCGATCTCGTTGACGGCAATCCGAGCAGGTTGCAAAAAACGTGCCGCCGTTGGCCTTCTCGAAGTAGGCCGGGTCCTTCTTTTGTCGACAACGACTACACCAATGTCGAGATTCTTGGTTATTATTGCTCTCCTGTAAATGATTCTGTATTTGTTCTTCTAGCTGTTGCGGCTCCGTCTCAACTTGATCGCGAGGTGGAGGGGGAGGTGCTGGAGGTGCCTGCATTAGTGGATGGACATTAGGATGGTGATGGTGAGCTTGATGGTGATGGACTTGATGGGGGTGAGGGTCATTCGTAGACATGATTATAAATAAATACACAAGCCCCAGATAAAATAATTATTCTAATTGTACAATAATCGTTGTGTGTGAAAAACGCGTTCTCTCTCTCTCTCTTTGGGCTCGTTTGTGAGTGTGTTTAATGATCCATTGTCAGCACACAATTTTTTTGTGAGTCTCTCATAATATAATTTTCGTTTTGGTGGACCAAATGGCCAGGAAATGTGCCAACAAGTCGGGCTGTCGGGTTCCCGGTGCCGACGAATCACGGACTGACGGTTGGGACAACGCAACCATTGAGAGCTTTGGTGAACGTGTTGATGGCAGCAGTGTCGTAGCGTAGCATATATATATATATTGATCTGTACTTCTTAGAACAAGTTTTTTTGTAGAGTTTTGTGGCGTGTTTAGAAAGAATGTCTTTTTCCATTCTAAGCATTATGCCAATGTCAGGTTTGCTCACAGGGGCAAAGCCAAAAGTGGACTCAATTGTGCCAATATAACTCAAAGTAGTTTCACAAGCATTAAGCGCCTCGCAGAGCTACCTTTTTTGCTTCTTTTCGGAGAAAAAAGAAGCCGCCGGAGGCAATTTAACCTAGGTAAGTAAATTCAATGCAATTGTTCAATCCCATTTTCTTTCCAGTGGGGTGTTCTTAGTAATCAAGCGCCCAGCGACTAATTGAAAGTATAAAAGGATGACCAATTCCACCTGTTTCTTTCCCGAGCGCTAGTCTCCTATACCTCCGTATGCACATACCATTCATTTGCAGCCTTCTGGAATAGCATAGATCCAATACGTTCATTATAAGTATCATGAGATGCGACCACTGGACAGACGGGTCAACCTACTGATTAGAAAGTCTATTAAATATTACACAAAATTATTTCTTTCTCTTCTTAGATATTCTCTTCAATGCACGTTGCTCCTTCTTCATAGTACCGTCAACCATCTTGTACCGACCCTTGACGCCCATTGGTCTACCTTGCAAACCTCTGTTGGCACCGCGAGCAGCGACGACCGTAAGCTTTGGTTTCTCCTTCTCCTTTCGAGTCAACTTCTGAGTCAGTCTGGCAATTTCCTCGGACTTTTCTTGTTCAGATCTTGAAGTGTCCTCGTTAATGAGGTCGGATTTCTTCTTCAACTTTTCAAGACGTTTCATCACCTTGTGCTTCTTTCTCGCCTTGGCCTCAGCGACCTTCTTGAGTGGACGAGCATTCATCTCTCTCATTTTGGCCTTAATGGCTGCAGCAGCTTCCTTGGTGATTGGCTTGATGATCTTAGAGTGCTTGTTTTCTTCGTCCAAGAACCAATCTGGAAGACCGTCCTTGTCTCGGAAGGAGTATCTGTTGAAACCTTCGTCTTCCAATTCCTTTCTGGATTTGTGACCCAACGCCAATTGGTGTGCCATGGTCATGGCTTGTTCAGTCACAAGATCCACAATTGGTTTCTGTGGTTTTTCTTCACCATCCCAGTCATCTTCAGAATCAGAAACAGCGCCATTTTCATTTGGCACAACGTCAAAGCCCTCATCTTCAGATTCGGCTTCATCCTCTTCCTCTTCTTCAGTAGTAGGCTGTTGCTCACTGGACACCAATTTTGGAACTGACCCATTCTCGGCAGTGGACTTGTTCTTGGATGGTTCGGCTGGGGTGTCTTGCATTGAACCGAAAATAGGATCGTCGAAAAACATTGCAGCCTTTTTGCTTAACTTTGATTTTCTTTCTTTCTCCAAATTATTCACCAGTTGGTTCAATTCCTCGTCATCTTCGCTGTCATCATCGCTATCGCTGTCATCGACATCCATTCCACCGTCATCGCTGTCACTTTGCTCCCTGTCAGAAAAGCCGACAAATTCGTCGTCAAGGCCATTCTTTTCACGAGCTCGCTTAGCTTCATATCGAGAGTCTCTTTCAGCTTGACGCTCCTTGTATTCTTCATACATGTCATCCAGTTGTTCACCCAAATCCTCAACTGCTTTGTCAGAATCGTATTCGCCGTCATCCATTTTGATATCAACATCATCTCCCTTGCCAAACTCTTCATCATACATATCTTCTCTGTTAAAGACCATTCCTTTCTTGCCCTTTTGCAGCTTTGACAACTGTCCAGATTTCTCTGCATGAGTCAAGTTGAAAAGAGAATGGTTTTGAGATGCATCAAACCCAATGTCCTGGGGGGTGGTCATATTCATTTGCATACGGTAAATTTCCTTTTGCTTTTGCTCATTGGCTCGTCGCTTTTCCCTCTTCTTTCTCGCACGTTCCTTTTCCCTGATCATGTCCAAATCCTTATTGATCTGTTCTTCCTTCTCTTCTTCAGTCATGGGCCTCACTTCAGCAACTTCTTCCCCGTTCGTTGCATCACCCTTGTTCTTCTTATGTCCGGTTGCAACTTCGTCATCCAATCCTAGCATATTTCTTGCAGCCTTTCTCCACTTAAGAATTGTTCGGAATTCTTTCTTACCCAAGACCTTTAAATCTTTGAGGCATTCCTTCAGTTCATCCGTCGTTTCTGGCAACTTTTTAATTGCCTTAATATCCGGCTGTTCCTTGAAATCCAGCGTGATCTCATTGTAGGTACCTAAACACATGATTGGATCAGCATGTTCAAGAAACTCTTGGGCAGTGATTCTCTTGAATTGCATGTAGTCATCCTCCTCGTAACCATCTCTCTTTCTAGTTTTCTTTTCAGGGTTGAAAACCTTGGCATTGTAGTTTGGAGCTGAATCCTGCAGTTCTTCAAACACATACTTGGAATCAAGTAACCTAGGGTCAATCTTTTTAGGTGCCTTAAATCCGGAGCATACAACAAAAATTTCGGCAGAAACATCTCTGGAAGCGGCAGGCTTGGTGGCCTGAACTTTGTCGAAGAATTGTCCAAACACCCACATCAAATTGTTATAGTCCTTGGATCTGAAAACTTTGGTGACAAATGTACCCCCCTGAATTAAAAATTCCACAGCTAACTTCAAACTCTGTAATACCAACTCAGATTGTGTGAAAGCATCTTGCTTCCATGCTAAACCGACGTTTGGTGCACCATCATGCATAACGGTATCCGCTTTCCAGGTTTTCATATGGCTTCGAAGTGTTGTTCTACAATGTTCGGTGGTAATATCACTTTGGAAACTGATAACATTCGGCAATGGCTTGATTGGTGCCAAATCCACACCGATAATTAATGAGTTTATAGGACATACCTGAGCTGCGACTTGACACCAAGATCCTGGTGCAGCACACAGATCAATAACTACCTTGGATTTTTGTAAAAATCCTCCAAACTTTTCATTAATTTGGATAATCTTGAAAGAAGAACGGGCTCTGTATCCCTTCTCCTTTGCAAGTCGGTAGTATTTATCCAATCTACCTTTACCATATTTCTTTTGTGTTTTCCCCATTTTCTATGGAAAAGTTATAATCTGAAAAAAAAAAAAAAAAAAAAAAAAAAAAAATTCCCGATAAAAAAAAATTTCATCGGTTTCCCGTCGATAGGGTGCGGCTTATGGAAACGCTAATATATTAGCACTAATTACCAGTAATCATCTAATGCTTCATACTATATTACAAAAATGGAATTCCAATACCAATTGAGTATATAGAATTCTGAATATTTCCCTTAATTCTCTTTTAGCAGAATCCCTGAGAATTCTAAATCAAGTAAGCTTTTCAGACTCTCTGATCCCATCCCATCAGATCCATTGAAGTTCGAGGAAAATTGCAGTAATGACCACACATAAATTTATCCATTGGCACATGATCCCAAACCCTGTTTCCATTGTCAGTATTTTATCCTATTCTATATTACAAGTGGAAACCTTCCAACAATAGTATTATATTCGCATCGTGAATTTCAAGTCCAAATATGCTGATCCCAAAAGTTGAGCCGCACATGTCTTGAAATTTTTTTTTTTTTTTTTTTTTTTTTTTTTTTTGTCTGTCCGAATTCAACCTCCAAACTACAAACTCAATATGGACAGTGAAGACTTGTTTGGAGTGTTTAACGAAGCTCCTGCAGCCATTGAACCTACTGTAGATGAGAGTAATAAAAATGGTAAAAAGAAGAAAGGTTCAAAGAATGTGAAAGAAACTGGATCCAAACGGTCATTGCCTGTTAGTGATGAAGAAAATAACAGCAATGAAAAGGAAAGTTCGGAAGCCAAAAAAGTCGAGAAAAATACCAATGCCAAGGGCAAGAAGAGTAAGCATGAAGAAAAAGAAACTGTAGTTACAGATTCGTTTGAAGAAGAAGCGCAAAGAAAGGTTAGTGGTGCTGCTGGCCTACAGCAAAAGGCCGAGGAAGATCAAATGGTTCTTTCACACCACGTCCGACATCAAGTTGCATTACCACCAAATTATGATTATATCCCAATTGCTTCTCATAAGTCAACTAATCCAGCAAAAACATATAAATTCACATTGGATCCCTTCCAAGCAATTTCCATTGCGGCAATCGAAAGGAATGAATCAGTTTTAGTTTCCGCTCATACATCGGCTGGTAAGACGGTAGTCGCAGAATACGCTATCGCCCAAAGTTTACGAGCAAAGCAGAGAGTTATTTACACATCCCCTATCAAAGCTCTGAGTAACCAAAAGTACCGTGAATTGTTGGAAGAAACGAATGGTGACGCCGGTTTGATGACTGGTGATACCACAATTAATCCAGATGCTTCTTGTTTAGTCATGACTACCGAAATTCTCCGGTCCATGTTGTATAGAGGTTCTGAAGTTATGAGAGAGGTCGCCTGGGTGATCTTCGATGAAATCCATTACATGAGAGATGCTGAAAGAGGGGTTGTGTGGGAAGAAACTATCATCTTACTTCCTGATAATGTCCATTATGTCTTTTTATCTGCTACAATTCCGAATGCGATGCAATTTGCTGAATGGATTTGCAAGACCCACAGTCAACCCTGCCACGTTGTTTATACAAATTTCAGACCTACTCCGTTACAACACTACTTGTTCCCTGCTGGTGGATCTGGTATCCACTTGGTAGTTGACGAAAAGGGTCAATTTCGAGAGGAGAATTTCCAAAAGGCTATGGGTTCCCTTGGCGAGAAGATTGGGGAAGATCCAGCATCTATTGCTAATCTTAAGGGGAAAAAGGGCAAGACTAATAAAGGCGGAAAGAAGGATGTTCCTGATATTTATAAGATTGTCAAGATGATTATGATCAAGAACTATAACCCAGTCATTGTCTTCAGTTTTAGTAAACGTGAATGTGAAGAGCTGGCTACCAAAATGTCGAAATTAGACTTTAACAATGAAGATGAACATGCTGGTGTCGAACAAGTTTTTAACAACGCCATTGCTCAGCTATCTGAAGAGGACCAAAAGCTTCCACAAATCAAACATATTTTACCTTTACTTAAGCGGGGTGTCGGTATCCATCATTCCGGATTGTTGCCTATCCTTAAGGAGGTTATCGAATTATTGTTCCAAGAGGGTTTTATCAAGGTATTGTTTGCTACCGAAACTTTCTCTATTGGATTGAACATGCCTGCAAAAACAGTTGTTTTCACCAATGTGAGAAAGTGGGATGGTAAGTCTATTCGATGGGTCTCTGGCGGTGAATATATTCAAATGTCAGGTCGTGCAGGTCGTCGTGGTTTAGATGATAGAGGTATTGTCATTTTAATGATTGATGAACAAATGGAGCCAGCAATCGCTAAGGGAATGGTCAAGGGTGAAGCAGATAGATTGGATTCCGCATTCCACTTGTCCTACAATATGATTCTGAATTTGCTTCGTGTTGAAGGTATCTCTCCTGAATTCATGTTGGAAAGATGTTTCTTCCAATTCCAAAACGGTGCGAAGGTTCCTGCCTTGGAACAAGAACGTGATAACTTGCAAGAACAGTTGGATGACGTACAAATTGAAGATGAGTCCAATATCAAGGAATACTATGATATCCGACAGCAATTAAACTCTTATGAACAAGATGTCAGACATGTTGTTTCGCATCCTAATCATATCCTCAATTTCCTTCAACCGGGTCGATTGATCAAGGTTGAGGTTAAAATGCCGGAAGAAAATCCAACACTCAAGTTTGGTTGGGGTGTGGTAGTCAACTTCAGTAAGAGACGAAAGCCAAAGAATAATTCAATTGTTTTTAGTGACCATGAATCCTATATCGTTGATGTGTTGGTGTGGCTGTCTTCAATCTCTCCTGTCCATTTGTTACGTAAGGGTGATCCAAAGTTAATTGAAGGTATTAGGCCTCCAAAGAAGGGAGAAAGTGGAAAATTCGATATCATCGCTATTACTTTGGACTCTATTTCTGACATCGCATCCCTTCGTTGCCATATTCCAAAGGACCTTACCACCATGGAACAAAAACAGACCGTCAAGAAGGGGGTTGATGAAATTCAGAGAAGAATGCCTGATGGCATTCCACTGTTGGATCCAATTGAAGCAATGAAGATTGATGATGAATCCTTCACTCAACTCTTACGGAAAATTGAAGTGTTGGAGTCAAAGTTAGCAACCAATCCGCTGTACAATTCGCCTCGACTACAGGAGTTGTATGATAAATATGCTGAAAAGGTTTCGCTCCAGTCAAACATCAAGCTCTTGAAATCTAAAATTTCCGAGGCTCATAGTATCATGCAACTGGATGAATTGAAATCTAGAAAGAGAGTCCTTCGACGACTTGGCTTTATCAGTTCTGACGATATCGTTGAAATTAAAGGGAGAGTTGCCTGTGAAATTAGTACTGGTGATGAGCTGTTGTTAACTGAGCTTATTTTCAATGGTACTTTCACTGATTTGGCACCGGCACAATGTGCGTCCTTGTTGTCTTGCTTTGTCTTTGAAGAGAAAACACGAGAACAACCGGCTCTGCGTGCTGAGCTGAAAGAGCCTCTGCAAGCCCTTCAAGTTATGGCCAGACACATTGCAAAGATTTCTAGAGAATGCAAGCTCGATCTTGTGGAAAACGATTATGTTGAAAAGTTCAAATTTGAATTGATGGAAGTTGTTTACAAATGGTGCAACGGTGGTACATTTGCAGAAATTTGCAAGATGACTGATGTCTATGAGGGTAGTTTGATTAGAATGTTCAGAAGGTTAGAAGAACTTCTACGTCAAATGACCATGGCAGCAAAGACCATTGGTAATGAAGATTTGGAAAAGAAGATGGAGAAGAGTATGGAATTGATCAAGAGAGACTTGGTTTCTGCTGGTAGTTTGTATTTATAGATATAATAATAATAATAATTACATATGAATTGTTGCTTTTTTGTTCTCTACGGAATTCAGAGGAGTGGGAGAAAGAGTTAGACAATCATTTTTGACCACTTTTGCCGGATTCCTTCTTTTCCTGTTCTTTTTCTTTCCGTTTTCTGGCAATGACCGACTTCTTCTCGGTATCTAAAATCAATTTTTCACTGATCTCGAACAATTTCTTTCGTAGACCTTCATCCTCTATCTCTTTTCTTGGTGGTGGTGGTCTTACGGTACATTCTGAAATATAGCTCACGTCGGTTGAATCCTTTGGATGGGGCGCCATGATGCTGAAGAAAATAGATTGAGCACCGTTGTTAGAGGCCTTTAAGAAGATCCACCAAAGTGGCCATAACAATACGTATACCAATAATCCAATCAAACTGCCAAAACTGACAAATCTTTTAAACGACGGTGATCTCATCATACCAGGATCTACAACACAGACATGGGCATTTGGTGGCGCTTGGTCCTTTCTTTCATACGCATTAAGCTGTTGTTGAAATTCATATGCAAACATGGTTAGCGCTAATTTTGAGGCTCCCTGGACCTTCCAAGGGCGGTAGAGCGGATAGCCTCTAGTTGTGAATTCCAAATCGTTCACGTCAAGCTCGCCCATTACAGCCGACACGCAGGTGGTGAGAACTATTCGCACATCACGGTCTGGAGGTTGTGAACGGAACGAAGGAGCTAACAGGGTCAATAGGTGAAAATGCGAGAGGTAATTGATTTGCAAATGTTGCTCTAACCCATCCACCGTGACCGATCTAGGAAGTGAAGGTGGTAACGACACTCCTGCGCAACAAACAATCGCGTCTAATCTTCTTGGAGGGGAATTGTCAAGCCATTTAGTGGCAAATTTTCTAATTGAGTAGAAATCACTCAAATTGCACTCCTCGGTATACACCAAGATATTTTGGGATCTCTCTCTCAAATCGTCAACATAATTTACAAGCCATTCGTCACCAGTTGATCGAACGAGCAGAATTACTTGTGCGCCACGACTAGCAAGGTCAAACGCCACTGCAGCTCCAAGTCCTGAGGTGCCGCCGGTAATTAACACTACTCGGCCATGCATATCTCGCTCCCAAGTGTTAGTGGCACCGGAAAAATATCGCTTAATGCCTGCTAAGCCAACTATATAAGGGCCATAGCCCTTTATATAGTCATAGTATGGAATGGACTTGGTTCCTTCTGCGAATACCGTTCCTAGGAAATTTACTGGCATCCCTTCCGTGTATATTAATCAACAATCGGTTCTTAAAGAGATGAGATGATGGGCGTTCTGTTGGGAGAGTTTATTTCACAACTTTGAAAAAAAAAAGATATGGATACTGATCCTCGGATTGCCTATTCCCAAGTCACTGGGAAGTGGATTTTTGAAGATGATGAAACTGGTGCTGAGTATGAATATGATGAAAAGCTGGGTCAATGGAACCCAGTTCCTGATAAGGATGAAATAGAGGAACAACAACAAGTCTATCATAAGCGGAAAAACAATGAATCCGAGTCAGACGAAACAGATAAGTCTAAGAAGGTTTCCAAAACTGAAGATTCCTCCAAACAAAAGCCTACTACTGCTGTGTATGTGTCGGATCTGCCAAGCGATATTACTCTTGAAGAAATTGAGCAAGCTTTTTCCAAGTTCGGAGTGATTGCCGAAGACTTGAAAACTGGTGAGAAGAAGATTCGTCTATACAAGGATGACGAGGGCAATTTAAAGGGTGATGCGTTAGTCATATTTTTCAAGCCAGAGAGCGTATTGCTCGCAATTGAGATGATGGACGATACCAAATTGCGCCCGGATGATAACAAGACAATAAAGGTGCAGAAGGCTGATTATTCTTATAAAAAGACTCCGGCAGCTTCAAATGATGAAGAGCATCGGCCACGAAAGCAGCTAACCGCCTCAGAAAAACGCAAAATCCAAAAACTCAATGAAAAGCTGGCTGATTGGGATGATGACAACGACGAAAATCGATCCCCGAAGAAACATACACGAATTGTCGTCCTGAAACATGTTTTCACACTTCAAGAGCTTCAAGAAGATATAACTGCAGCATTGGATATTAAACAAGATATTCGAGAAGGTTGTGAGGATATCGGTGCTGTCACTAATGTTACGCTATATGATCAGGAACCAGAGGGCATAGTCACTGTCAAATTCAAGTCTGAAGAAGACGCCCTTCAATGCATCAAACGAATGAACGGTAGATATTTTGGTGGCCAGAAATTAGAGGCCGACTTACAGGATATTGGTTCCAGATACAAAAAATCTCCAAGCAAAGATGACGAAGAGGACGACAAAAGACTAGACGAGTTTGGAAATTGGTTAGAAAAGGAAAAATAGCCGTCAGCTGTCAAATCCTCATGTACCACTATTATATTTATATTATTCAATTGCTAATAAACACAATTCGGTCAGTTTGTTATTTTCCTTGTCTTATCGATGAAATATTCACAGAATGCTACAAGTCGTTTTTAACTTTCTGAGATTTCTATTGCGTCAGGTTTCGTCGGTGGCGGTGCAGTGGCAGTGGTATTACCCGGCCTGAGTTGTTAACTTTGAGAGGTTCAGCCGTGCAATATCGAGAAAATTTAATTTTTCAGATCTTTGTGGTGAAACATCTCTTTACCGTTTCCATTCCAAGAGCTGGCAGAGCATAAAGAAATATAACATGGAAGAAATATTAATCTACGGGTCAGATAGTGGGAAAACCATTACAAATACCAGCAATGCTACCGACCAATTCATCACAGCCTGCGATTTGCATAGCGGATCCCACCTGTGGACATATAAGAAATCGTCCAGTCCACACCGTGGGCTTGTAGCCAACAACCAGTTCATTTTCGCAAATCAAGTTGGTCAAGCGATCCTCTTTGTCTATACACATGGAAGAGAAACATTCGGACAGAAAATCATTCTACCAGAAAGAGTAGGGTGTATTGCTGTATCTCCTAAAGGCAATTATTTAGCAGTAGGCGGAGATAGCGGCCGGTTATTAATATGGGGATTGAAGACCGGTAAACTAATTTTAGCTCAAGATGCTCATTATCAAGGAATAAGCTGCATGAAATTCACGCAAGACGATGCATTTTTGTTCACTGGAAGTAACGACTCTCGAGTCTGTGGGTGGAATATGGTGGATGTTTGTAATTTATCAATTGATCGTGCCGCTGATGTGGTCAAGCCAGTAATTACTTGGTCAGAACATTCTTTGGCAATTACAGATATTTGTGTTGGTTATGGGCGAAGCAATGAAACTAGAGTATTTACAAGTTCAGTTGACCAAACCGTTCGCTGCTGGGACTTGGTATCAAATCAATTATTAACCACATATGTATTAAGCGAGAAGGTTTATTCATTGGCAGTTGATCCAATCGAACGTTCTATTTATGCTGGGTTGGGCAATGGCGACATCCAGGTGATCAATATGTACAGTCTGAACAAGGGTACGGGATTATTAGAAAGTAATGGCGGAGGAAGACGTATCATCACCATTGAAGGAGAAGAGTCCTCACTTCTGAAACAACATAACTCACAAGTCTGCAACATGCAACTATCATACGATGCCACACTTTTGGTATCTGGAGATGAACGTGGACAGGTTTTAATCTGGGATCTGTCATCCAGGCAAGTTGTTCGACGTCCAAAACAGCATCGAGGAAAAATTTCTTCTATCCAATTGGTTTCTAGAGAAAAGAAGAAAACCCCTACTACTAATATGCAAAAATCGTCCACCGCAGGCCCATTGTTCCCATTGTTTGAAAGAAGTTTAGCTGGGAATGGTCCAGAGAAGGACGAGATTGTGACCCAGATAGACAAGCCTGTAAAGCGATCAGACCAAACCCAAAATGATATCTTGAAGGATGTGGAAATGGCTAGGACACAGGCAGCTCAATTTATGGGGGAAAATACCCAAAGCGGTTTGCAGGCTAAAGTGCAACAACTCGAAAGTGATCTTTCAGAGCTGTTTAAGCATTATTCCGATTTGAAGGACGTCCATGAAGAATTATGGAAATTGCATGTCAACAGTAATAGTATTAATAATTAATGAATTAAACATCCCCAGATTCATCTGCGATCATTACTCCTGGATTATATTCAGTTGTACCGAAAATCATCTGCTTGTATTCCTTCTTCAGGGAATCAAACCAAATTCCTAATGATTCTGGTGAATTCTTATCCAACAAAGATTCGATAACCTCTCGTCTATAGGATACAACATCTTTATCCCGGATGTTCTCGTTAGAAATAAGACTATCCATCACCGATGGCCAATTTTCCAGCAGATCTGTTGTACCCCATGATGTACTAGCAATTGAGCTTAATATAACCATCAACTCTAGATATGGCAATCCTAACAACTTTTCAGACGTTGGATTTGATAACTGATAAGCTTTGGCATTCTTGAGCAAACTTCGCAGGGCTCTTACAGTTCTAGCCTTATATGGAATGCTTTTGACCGATTCGGGTCTCTTTTCCGCTATGTATTCTGCATTGATCAACGACATGAATATGATTGGTGAATCCTCGTTGTTATAATCGCTTGAATTGTAATCACAGGTTATGCCAAACTCATTATCAAGACTTTGAAAATACTCAACCTCACTGTTGGATAGCACTCCGATGAACTCAAGAATGTGGTTCAAAAAGAATGCTTTGACCTCATCGTTGGAATTTCTCTGATCATACAGGTTCAAAATTTCTACAACTTGTGGGTGGACAACGTCTCTTAAGTCGGGTCTATGTTCATGTTCAAACAGATGCTTGTAAAACCCGATTAATTGCAAAGAGAACAATAAGTCATCATACTTCTCAATTTCCCCTCTATAACACAAGAACTCAGATGTGATAAGCCTATCTGTGTCATATGGATATACACCCTGAATCAAGTCACACAGTCTAGATTTTAATTTGGCGTCATCTCCACCGCGTACTGTCTGCAGGAGCCGCTGTGCATCCCCGCTGAATAATCTTCTTCGAACCAACGGTCCACTCTTGGCCAATTCTATAAGTCCATTCAATGCCTCATAACTGATGTTACTAGCTGCGTTATCGCTTAATGACAGCTTTAGCATTTCATCCACAAAGGGTGTGCTGGCCACTAAATCAGCGGGATCACAGTGGCGAATTCTGTCAATGGCTACATGCTGCAACTGAGGCAAGCTTGAGTTCAACGCCTCTACGAAGACCTCAATCGGTACGAATTTGAGGATATTTTCAAACGACTGTTTTTCCAGAATTGAACTCAAGAGGTTGATAATTGGCTCGTAGTCTTCTTCCGCTTGCTCAGTTTTCAGGGACCCGATTACCCTGGGGAGTAATCCTTGAATGGTTGATTCTTGATTCGTAACTAGCCCTCCAATGTCCGAATTGAAACGCGACGAAATTGCGTTTAACAAGGTATGATCCACATTTTCCTTTCCCTCAATAACTTTTTGCAGATGCTCGCTGGCAGTGGCTACGAGTTCACTCATTGGAATCGTATTTTCAAATCGATATCTGGATTTGGCTATGGCGTTGAAGCGGCATGCGCACATACACACACCTTATATTTTGTTAGCAAGACCATAGGCTTACGTAAGCAATGACCCTGAAACTAAGAAACGTCAATATCAACTAATAAATGGCAGTACGAATAATAGAATGGATTATATATCTGGAGCTAAAGTGATTGGACTGGGCTATAAATTCTAGTTACTGCATTGTCCTATTAACAATACGGCTGGTTTTGTATGAACAACAATTTCATTTTATATATAGAAATATGTATTGTAGCCCGAATATGCTTAACATATATATGATATATGAAGGACCCAACAATCACAATTGCGTTAACGGATATGCTTCACAGTCACTTGGTGGTCCAGGTAATGGACTACTTGGTCGGCTGTTAGGGAAATAAATAACTCTTCTCAATCCCCGAGAAGAAATCATATTCTGACTCAATAGGGGACTTGGGTTGGTCCTCACAATTGCCTTTTGAACATCGATGTAGACATCTGATTCGTCCACAATCTCCTCTCCAATTAGTTCCTCAATGACATCTTCCAGTGTGACGACACCCAGCTTTTTAGAATCCAATTCACCAGGAGAATCCGACACCAATACCATGTGTGAACTTCCTTCCTGGAAGTAATTGAGAATGTAGAGACATGATGTGGTCGGAAGGGTTTCCGGTAAAGTAGCTAAGGGGAATGCGGAAATAGGGATATTATCTTCGGGGTCATACGTTATCAGAGTTCTCACCAACAGCATTCCGATAAAGGTATTGGGGTCATCTGGAGAATGGATGGGTATGCGATTAAACCCAGAAGTTAAAATTTTCTCCACGGTTTGTCTATCCAAAATTTTGTTAGACGGCAGGACAAATACTTTGCACATCTCTGTCATGATGGCTTTGACAGATTTTTCCTTAAGATCCAGAACGGCGGAGATTATTGTGACTTCATCGTCATTTAAACACTGTGAACCTACATCTTTGTGAAGTGTGACGAGTGTCTTAAGACCAGCCTTTTTATAAATTGTACCATGCTGTTCACCCAAAGCTCCATCTAATAATATGGAGATAGGGTAAGCCACTGGGTACAAAAGATACATCAGTAGGAGAATCAATGGCGCGAACGAAGAGCCTATCATCAAACCATAGCGAACGCAAATGGATTGTGGAATAATTTCACCGAACACCACGATTGCACATGTTGAAGACACGATCGCAGGCCACCCACCACCAAGCATCCTGTCCAATACAATCGGTAAGGTTTCATTCGTTATAACATTGGACAATAATAGGGTAACAAGCACCCAATGTTTCCCACGATTTAGCAATGCCAATACATTAGTAGCTGCCTTGCGTTCCCTCTCTTCACCGGTCTGTTCAATCACCTTCAGGTTGATTTCATCTTGGCCCATTAGCCCCAGGGTTAACCCGGCAAACATCCCCCCAGACAGAACCAGGAAGATGGATACTGCAATATTGATAAATAAATCACTAGGATGAAGGTGATGAGCATCTTTAGGATAGGATGGTTCGTTCACTTCAATTCCACCGATTCCCCGTTTTCTCAAATTATAGCTTGTGGGCGACGAGAATATCAAAGGCAGTTGCCCGAATAATAGTGTAATAACCCATAATTGATATCTTTTTGTTAAACGGGTATTCTGACCCACTGCGTGGCTGGCTGTCATAGACTACGAAATGAAATATAGTTGAATATTACTGTCGGGGAAGTACAGGAGAAGTAGATTAGTGGTTCTCAGAGTAAGGTAACTTCCTACCTATTTATAATTATAAGGTTTTATGTCTTACACACGACAACTATCCCATTGAGTGCACGCTGTCTTAAAATCATTACGCAATCAGATCAGATCGGTTTCCGAAATGCCAGCAGAAAAATGCTCAGCCTTAAGAAACTAATCGATCTATTTGCCATTTCTATTAAAGTACAATTGCAATTTCTCTTCCAGTGCATATATATTTATATATAGAGGGATCTGAAAAAAAAACAACACCCATTGTTATAACTAATCCATCTCTATTTTAAGAATAGTCTCCACTTAAAGTTATTACATTACGTGTTCTGCCGCGTCCTTTGTTCCTGATAATTTCGGAAGTTGCTTATGGTAATTCTTGGACCGAGTTTATCCCAGCATGGACGGATTCCCCGGAAAAAATTTGATATTTTTTAAACTTGGCGTTCAGCCGTGCACTAAAGGTTTGTAGAGAGTTAGCACATGAAACCGAGAACGGGAATTGAATGAGACTTACGTGATCCAGCATTGCTTGTGGAATAACTTTGTTATAGGTGGATGCTTGGTTGAATTGCATCATCATTCCGGTGGCCAAATGCCATAGAATGTGACAATGGAACGCCCAAACTCCGGGATTGTCGGCTTTAAATCTGATAACTGAGTGTCCAAATCGCGGGACAGTGATAGTATCTCTTTTGAGTGGGTTTTTGGTGTTATAAGTGTATTGTTCCTCGGGGTCCCATTGACCGTGCATTTGATTTTCCGGTGGCTCATAGGACCGAACAAGCCAGAAGTCATGCCCGTGGAGATGGAATGGATGTGGTGACTCGTCACCGTTGCTTATGACCAATTGGATCACTGAGTCTGGCTGAATGTCAACGATCATCTGTTCCCCACCCCATTTTTCAGTTGGCGCCCTTCCGGAAGGGGTTTGTTCAGTGGAGATACGTCCCTCCGATACATTAACGAGCCCAAGCTCAACGTGCAAATTAGGAGCACCCATCACTGGCGTCCAACTAGTTCTGTTAAAATATCCGAATGGTTTTAGGTTGTTTTTATGCAGTTTGACCACTTTAGTCCATAATATTACTGTTTCATCCGGCTCGGGGGCGTCTTGTTCAAAGATGGGCACTAAGGAGGTTTCCTCCATATCCACACATACATCATCTGGGATGCTGTCTGCCCACTTTTTGCTGGTTGGATTGGTGTGTTTTCTCTTGAAGAGATCTCTGAAGTTTTGATAGGCGTCGTTTTTGTATCGAATGATACCCTTAACTTCGGGATCCAGTTGCTCGTTTACGTAATTGAAGCATTCCTGGTTCATTTCTGCCCTCATAAAAAAGGAGCTTCCAGCATTATGATTTGCCTCGACAATAACGGAATATCTCTGACCTGACGATATTGGTACGTAATGTGCTTTGACTGGTCTCACCTCGGTGGAATCGGCCTCAATGACGGTTAACTGATGCTCGTCTATTGAGAACCGATAGTGTGCTATCGAGGCAGCGTTAATCAAACGTAGTCGATATCTTTTCCCTTTTTCAAAGTAGAACTCCTCCGGTTCTCCGACATTATCTGTACAATTCACTGACTGATCCAATGACCTTTCGCAAGAAAACACTCCCTTACCATTGATCAGCCCATTATCCGGTACTGGTTCCTGACCCCCACTTGAGCGGGACAAATACCACGTCAAGACGTTATCCGCAGGTTGGTGATAATGGTCACTCAACATTACGATTAATTCTTCATCATACGAACCTTCTAATTTGGAATAGTAATCGCCAGGTTCATCATCAACAATCAGGGCACCAAATAGACCGTCTAACCTTTGAGTGCCCATATGTGAATGCCACCAATATGTGCCGGACTCGTCCAATTCAAATTTATATGTCAAATTCTTCCCACTTGGGATGCCGCATTGTGTGATGCCAACGGCACCATCCATCTCATTGGTACCTCTCTGTTTGATCCCGTGCCAGTGGATACTGGTACGTTCTCCGGCAGGTAGATCATTATGAACGTTGACAACTACATGATCTCCGACGTTTCCTCGGATTGTTGGCCCAGGGAACATCTCATTGACCAACACCATCTCCTTCTCGACACCGTCCAATTGAAGCCTCGTTCGAGAGATGTGCCAATCGTAGTATAGTATTTTCCCACCATGATTGAAATTATCCGATGAAATATCTCTATGGAAGACTATTTTGAAATATTCTCTCCCTAAAAATATCATCAACCCGACAATTATCAATACAAACGACCATCTTTTCTTAAATTCCATGGTATGAAATATGACGAGCCAGAAACCAATTCGGTAATGAAAATTTCAGATATTATTCTGAGCACATCGCGGCCCATAGGCTATAATGAAAATAAGCTAATAATACCCGCCGGAATGTCAATCCCGAGATCTTTTCAGCGATCCCAATATACGAAATGTAACGTCTCACGAAAATCCTCAATTACTTCTCGACCAATGATGCCAGCATCATTTCAAATCTTCTTGCATCACACAACCCGCCAAAAAGCTTGTGCCGTTTGAAACAATGACTGATGCAGCTCAGGGGCCAATCGTCTCCACCTCGTGCCTGCGGGAGCTGCGGAACTCCTCCGTAAATATGCACGTCTGGCGGGTAAACCCGCAGCTGATCCCAAGGTCAGGCACATCTGGATCTATTCATTATATCACATCTAAGCTTAATTGAAAAACGTTTTGAACGGTTGCCTCCTTAATCCCTGAAAAAAACGTTACATTATTCAAATGGCCCCTCGCACGTGCAAACCCATTAAGGAAAAGATCTGCAACTTTAAATACTCGGGATCTCAGTCGAACAAGAGCACGATTAGAGCGGAATGTAGTATAAAAGCAAATGAAATTGACGCGATCTAAATGGCGAATCGACTCCAATCTTCAAAAGAAAAATGTTGCTTAGCAACCTAGCTCTGTGTTTGGCTGCAGGAATTCCCCTCGTCCAGGGGGCAAGCTTGAAAGATATTAAGCATGTAGTCTTGTTCATGCAGGAAAATCGAGCCTTCGATCATTATTATGGTTCTGTTGCTGGTGTCAGAGGTTTCAAAGATCCTAATGTCAAGGTTGGTTCAAATGACAAGCCAATTTGGTATCAGCCTTCTGACAAGCCGGATAAATCTGAGTACTTACTCCCATGGTATCTCAGTGAAGATCCAGACTACGCTGAAAGTAATCAATGCTCCTTGTGTGGGTCCAATTCATGGACTCAAAACCAGAATGCCTGGAATCATGGAAATGTCAATGGTTGGGTAACAAACAACACGGCATATTCCTGGGGTAACTTTAGACGAAGTGATATTCCAACTCTTTACGACATTGTTGAAGGCTGGACCATTGCTGACATGTATGCTGAATCAGTTATCGCATCAACTAGTCCAAACAGAGTTTCCTGGGTTTCTGGTACTGTTAATGCGCCGGGGTCTGCACCAGGTGACCCTAAGAAATATGGTGGCCCATACCTTGATAACCATGAAACTCCTGGTTGTGAATACGCCAAGGACGGCACCCCTTACTCTTGTTATCCACTGAAATGGAAGACTACTCCTGAATACCTCGAAGAAGCTGGAATCGATTGGTTCGTTTTCCAAGACAAGAACAATTTTGATGATAATCCATTGGCATGGTTCTACCAATATCAAACTTCTAAAAATGGTACTGATTTGCAGAAGAAAGGTACATCATTCTCGGGCCTTCAAGCTTTCTATGACAGAGCAGCTAACGGCTCCCTCCCAGCTGTGTCGTATATTGTTGGGCCAATGGAACTTTCTGAACATCCCCCATGGCAACCACGAGATGGTGCTTGGCTACAGGAGAAGGTTGTCAACGCAGTTATAAACTCACCAAAGTACAACGAAACCGCTCTCTTTATTTCCTATGATGAGACTGGTGGATGGGGTGACCATGTTGAACCTTTTGTCTCTCCAAAGGGCACCAAGGGGGAATGGATGAACAACCTTGTTGATAACCCTGAAGAGCAAGCTCCTACTGGTCCAGGATTTAGAGTTCCATTCTATGTTATCTCTCCATGGACTAGAGGTGGTAAGGTTTTCACCGCTCCAGCTGATCACAGTTCTCAAATTTTGTTCCTTGAAAAATGGGCTAATGCAACCTTTAACAAGGATATTACTAGTGCTGAAGTTAACCCTTGGAGACGTGAACATATGTCTGATTTGACTGAACTTTTCGATTTTGCTCATCCTGACCTTTCCATTCCTAAAATCACCCCTGCACTTGAACCTGAAACAGTTCTTGGTGGTTACGTTGGAGCTACAAGATGTCAGGCCAAATATGCCGGCCGTCATGCTCCTGTTCCATATGGAACACAGAATGAAACATATTCTTTGTGGACTGAAGAAGGCTACAAGCAAATCACCGGTAAGCTTACTGAAGGTAGATACCTGGTCTTTTCTGGCAAAGGAAACAACTGCCTTCAAGTCGATGGTACTTCGAATCTTGTTTCTGGTAGTTGTGGAAAGGGCTATGATGCCAAGAATGCTAGATTTATTGTTCATCAGCAAGGTGATGTATTCTCTAACAAGTTCAAGCTTCAATTAGCAAACAACAACAACAACAATGGAACTATGAATGGGACCACTAATGGAACTAATACTACAACTTCCATTAACACGAGTTCCTACATCAAAAACACTCAGCTTTCAACTAGTAACGACTGTGACACATTTGAAATTTCATTCACGCCATCAAAGGGATACTCGATTAAGAATATTGCTGGCAAATACTTGACTCCTGGCCCTCAACACAAGGCTGTTGATTTTGGCTCCGCAGAGTACTATTATGATGTTTATTCCGTGGCCTATTAGATATAGGCATTTCCCCTTCTTTTGATACCATATTATTTTAAACCATCCTTATTTTAGATTACCTTCCCCTATACTTATAGATTTTAATTTTAATTAGAAATATAGACTTGATTCAATACAATCGTCCTACACAACAGAACCATCAAATTGAGGCTTAGGGAACACTTTTGAGACTACTTTTCTATCCTCACATGGTGTGCACGTATGGTAAATTCCAAATTCAAATCTAATAATAATAAATCATATTATTATTATTATTCTTATTACTATTCTTATATGAAATCATAAACTGGGATTACAGATAATATTTACCAAAGTTGGTTTTTTCATGCGATTGGGCATTCAGTTGTTCAAATCAAATATCGATCTGCTCTAAACTCCACCAGATCACGCTCAGTTCTACATAGTAATAAACCATAATAGAAGAATAATATGGATAATAACTGTAATAGCAACAATTTAATTGTTTCAATGCGATTGATACCAGGTATTGCACCACCTAATAATATATCATATTAAAGTCCTATGTAGCTACCTGGGTACCTACTTGTAAGTAGGACTAGTTTGAACATTTGCCAGTTACAGGCATCTCGGCATATTAACTGTTCATGTCAGAGGTCGACGGAGCCGGATTTCCCTCAAATTGAGCGCACTGGGAAACCATTTTGCCTTTGAGATTCGGAAGATTCTCAGGTTTTT
>PPJG02000010.1:0-57842 GCA_003705695.2 Blastobotrys serpentis | reverse complement strand
CACCAC
This sequence comes from Blastobotrys serpentis, assembly GCA_003705695.2. Lineage (NCBI taxonomy): Eukaryota > Fungi > Ascomycota > Dipodascomycetes > Dipodascales > Trichomonascaceae > Blastobotrys > Blastobotrys serpentis. The sequence continues at coordinate 57,836 of PPJG02000010.1, read as the reverse complement.
CTCATCAAATATTGCACCGCCACGATAGGTTTTTTTTTTCCTTTAAGAAAGATTTATTTTGAATAGAATAAATACCCATTAATTGGTACGAAAAAGCTGAAATATCATTTGATAAAGGAATTATTCTGAAAATAAATGGCAAAAGCATCGTTAAATCATACCCTACGCCACACTTTATTTGATCACGTGCTTGATGGTCACGTGACATTAAAATATTAAATCAACGGGCGTCTGGTGTAGTTGGTTATCACATCCGCTTAGCATGCGGGAGGTCCCCGGTTCGATTCCGGTGTCGTCCAATTGGTTTTATTTTTTTATATAATTCACTGTAGGAACCTTTAAATTTTTAATTTGCCCGCCGATATGCATGCATGCGCATGCCCAAATTTGGCCACTGTTGGAACCTTTTTGCCCAAATTTGGCGGGCGCATATTAATATTAATATTAATTATATTTTTTTGCCCACGTGCACGTGCACTAGCTATAGTACTAGTACTGTTGGAACTTTTTTGCCCAAATTATAAAATTTGCTGGCACTTATAGCTAGTAAGCTACTAGTAAGCATATATATATATATTGATAGAGTTTTGCCCAATTTTTTTGGGAGGAGAAATCGAATTATTGGAACTTTAATTTTTATAATTTTTTAATTTTGCAATTGCCATATATATGCATGCCCGATCAAATTGCTGGCGCTGACCCGGCTGGTGATACGATCATATATCATATCATTATGATCATGATAGAGAATTACTAGGAAGAGCGTTTTGTCGCAAGTCTTGGCAAGCGGCTCGAAACTTCCAATGACTCTCTGCCTAGACTTCGCACGCATTTATTTTGTCCACCTTTACTTTCTTCCGTCTAGTCCTTTTCACATCCTTTTCTTGATCATTTGCTCAATCCTAAGACTATTTGGTGAGCATAACGCCTTAACAATATTTTCGGTGATAAACTAGGCATCAAATGACGGAAGATGGATCAGATGCCGCATTTGCCTATCATGAACCGCCAATCACAACTATACTGAACCAGTCTGGATTTCTCGTCGTTTTGAATCTCGTAAATGTTTGCCTTGATAGAATACTATACTGTGGGCTTATTGGACAGCTATTTATTGGCATTCTTTGGGGCACACCTGGCGCAAAGTGGCTCAATCGCGAAGCAGAAACTGTTATCCAGCAGCTGGGGTATCTAGGACTGATTATGTTGGTATACGAGGGTAAGTATTTCTTCTATCTGTACAATTTAAATATTCTGCTAAGACTCGAATAGGCGGCTTGTCAACATCGATCAAGTCTATGAGGGCAAACCTCATAGTTTCCTTCTGCGTTGCGATCACTGGAATTGGTGCACCAATGGGTCTGTCATTTATCCTGAATGAGCTAGTCGGAGCAACCTCATTACAAGCTTTTGCCGCCGGTGCCGCCCTCAGCGCAACAAGCCTTGGAACTACTTTTACGATCCTTTCGACGACAAAGCTGATCTCTACGCGCCTCGGTACAGTGACGACCAGTGCTGCCATGCTAGATGATGTCGTCGGTCTCGTTATGGTTCAAGTCATTTCAAATCTTGGCGGAAGTGCTTCATCTTTCAGCTCGTTGACAGTCATTCGACCCGTCCTGGTTTCGATTGGGTTTGCACTCGGTATTTTTCTCCTGTGTGCATTCTTCATCAAACCAGTATTCAAAAGAATATTTTCCACCAGGCCCCAAGTCCCTCATGTCTTGAAAAGCATTCAATTTGTATTCCTATATCACACAGTTATTCTAGTGGGACTTGTTGCTGGAGCCACTTATGCTGGCACGTCGAGCCTGTTTGCGGCTTACCTTGCGGGTGTTATTGTCACCTGGATCGATGATATGATCAAAGAGTCGAAGATTCCACCTGGAAATGCTCCTCAGACATCTCTGACTGGCTTCAATTCTTCCAACAACCGCGAAACCCGAGACGATACCACTCGGCGTCGTCGCAGTGGACAGTCCCAAAGCTCGAATGCACCGTCTACAAACGAACAAGGTGGCGAAACTCCAACAGGCGAGAAGGTTTATGAGAAATATTACAAACAGCCAGTAAATCGAATCCTCACGCCGCTATTCTTCGTAAGTATCTCGTCTGATTCATATGCTCAAACCACTAATGTGAAACAATAGGCATCCATTGGGTTTGCAATCCCCATTACCGAAATGTTTAAAGGAAGTGTAGTCTGGCGTGGCATCATCTATGCGCTTTTGATGATGTTTGGGAAACTAATTACTGGTTTGTGGCTCGTCCGTTTCTCATTCCCCGCTCTCTCGAGTCTCACAAACAGACTGAAAAGACCATTTTCTCGCATTCGTTTCTTCTGCATGCCTACAAAAACCGACAAAGATCAAAAAGATAAACGGCATGGCCGAGTTGAAAGCCCCATGCACTCCCCCAAAGAAGGAATTGCCCCAAGCAACCAAACAGAGACCCATAATGCAAAAGCCAAGGATAGTGGGCCGTCAGAATCTCATACAACCCCTCGAAAAACTTCAACGGGTACATTCCCCCAGAAACCAAGGTCATTGTATCCTTCTTTAATCCTCGGTTTGGCGATGGTTGCACGGGGAGAGATTGGATATCTCATTGCTTCGCTCGCACAGAGCCAAGGCATGTTCGGAACTGGGTCTTCTGGAGGAATATCCGAGATTTATTTGGTTATTATCTGGGCGATATCTATTTGCACGCTTATTGGTCCAATCTGTGTTGGCACCCTCGTCAAGAGCGTGAAAAAGTTACAAACTATTCGAGGAGACTCCGGCCCGGATCCATTAGGAGTGTGGGGAATCTGACGGGAACTTCTTTGTTAGTCTTGGTGAACCAGTGTGGCAACGTGAGTTACTCTCTATTCGCTGGTCTATCGTATTCGAATAGAATCATTACTGGTATCATAATAATAATGATAAATCATATCAAATCCTATGTAAATAGATAATAATACAGAGAGTAGGGGTAGTTCTAAACATTTTTGAGTCATCTCTCAATACCATTTTGGGAGTAATTATTATTAGATGAGAACCCAGCAGGAGTTACCAATTGTGGCAGGCTTCCCACTTTCGGATGTCTTTACTGAAGTATAATAATAATAATAATAATAATGAATTGACTCCTGTGTACATACAATGATAATAATAATAATAATAAATCATATTAAAGTCCTATGTAAATAGGTAATTATACAGAGAGTAGGACTAGTTAAACATTTGCCAGTTACAGGCAGCTCGACATACAAAATAGTTCAAATCAATTGATGACGGAGTCGGTACATACAATGAAGTGCGCGTAGACCTCCAGGGAATTTTTTTTTTTATTGGTTCAATTCATCTAAATCAAGTACTAAATACAAATATATATATCATCATCATCTTCAAATAAACTTGCTCCACTGATGAAGAGCAGGAAGTAACCAGTACCAATTTTTTTTTTTGTTTATATGTTCACTATGATATACATACAGCTAATTAACATAATCAACCAATCCCACACATATCACAGCTAAATTTAACGAAAGACTAGGATGAGAAATGCTTTTAAATATGTGAACAGTGTGAGACTCATAAAATACTCACTAAAACTCACCCCGGATAGAGAACGAAAGCTTTACTGGTGTTCCTCACGCGCCAAATACTGGGCATAAGTAAGCCAGGAACTACCAGAGAGAATAAAGGACAAATATGACTTCATACTCGAAATTTCCAACGAAGGATTAGCGCTAGGAAGTGAAAAACGATAACCATGCTCTATCGAATGTATACTCCGGATAATCCGTCCAAATTTAGTACCCAATTGCTTATTTTCACTAATATATACCTTAACCAGTTTCTGATAGGTAGGAGGGCCCCACCCAGAAGCTGAATAATTCCATAATAGCAACACAATTGGGCCACAATTTAATATTCTGTTCTAAAATTTCAGTCACGTGCATTCCTAGTCACGTGACAAATCGTTAATAAAACGGGCGTCTGGTGTAGTTGGTTATCACATCCGCTTAGCATGCGGGAGGTCCCCGGTTCGATTCCGGTGTCGTCCAATCATTTCATTTTTTAATTTGATCTATATTTAATCACGTGATAATTTACCCTAACCCTTAAGGCCTTAATTTTGGACAGCTCTTTTCCTAATTTATAAATGGAGGATTTCAATCGAATTATAAACAAAAATCTGTAATTATGAGAGAACTCCCAATAAATTTAAAGTAACATCCACTGTTGCCAGGGCAACAGAACTCTGCGGCTGCAAGACCAGTTTACTTTTTGGAGTTTGGGCAATTAGACCCGTTCGATTTCGTAGTTCGAGCAATGGCTAGAGTTCGACCAAGAAAACCAAGAACACCATTTCTGAAGGATGAAATTCATGAACTAATCGATTTTTTATACAAGGATGACAATTATAAGCGCTGTTATAAACTCTACCAACCACTTGAGGTTGCCAGTGAGTTCATCCGTGAGAAAAGCAGCAGCAACCTAGTTATGATAGAGGGGAACTCGTGGTAAAAAATAAATTTGCAGAACTAAAGAAAAAGTTTCTTCAAGTTAAACGTGACGAGGAACTGGCCTCAGGTGTAGGACTTGAAGATTTGTCTGAAGGGTCTATTGAGCAGCGCAGGAACCAAAAATTTCCATATTATTCCAAATTCAATGAACTATATATGAGTAGGGATCTTAGTGGTACTGATCACACAAATGCTTTGGAGGGAGATGCCCCTACCCCAGAATCTGGTATGGAACCCCATGACGGTCAAGAAGTTGAAGAAGGACTTGATGATGGGCGCATAGACACTGAGAATGCCGAGGAATCCGAACCTGACTTTCATTCAACCGGAGATCAAGCAGAATCTCCTCATAGAACCCCCCGAGTTTCGTCTAGTGAGTCTACAAGTAGATATAATTCACCCCTCTATGGATCTGAGAGAAGTGAGCGACATGACCAAACTTCAAGGGGACCTAAGAGAAAGAGGAGAACCGACAATTCAGAATTGCTACAGAAGCTTGCAGAAACGGGAGAGAATTCAAAAACAAAAACGAATGAGATTAAGACAAAGTTTTTGGAACAGCAAAGGATATTTCAAAGAAGGAAATTGGAGTTGGACGAACAAGCCCAATTGATTAAGACTCAGGAGTTAGATATTGTCAGAATGGAAGCTGAAGTTAAGATACGTGAACTCGATGCTAGAATTGCTGCTCAAGAAGAAGCACGGAAAGCGAGAGAAGAAGAACGGAAAGCCAGAGAAGAAGAAAGGGCTGAATTCAAGGATTTGAAAGCGGTGTTAATGGCTAGGTTAGCTTCGGTTGCAAAGAATGGTAGTATAAGCGAAACAGCCACATTAAGTTCAGTTATTAATGGACTGGGAAAATGGTTGTATTCACTAACCTCATCTTGATATCTAAGTGATAAATTTTATCTTCTGTTGTATGTCATTTGATGTCCCCCAGTTTCCTTAAGGTGCCATAGCATTTCCGTTACGTCATATCGTGTGTCAACTCTGTGATTTTCTTCATTGCCCTCTGTTTCCCCTGTTTCATTTCTTCGGTTGCTCTGTTGCATTTCAAATTGGTCCTCGTCGTTCTCATCCACATAGTCTTTATTTCCCCTCTGTGGCCCTCTCTGCTAATGAAATTCTCAAAATTACCATTGATCTAAGCATGTTCACTGCCTCAACAATGTCTTTCCGCATCTCTCTATCGTAGTGTTCTGGATTCTTCCCTTTCCAAATTCTACACCGTAATTCTTTGAAAGGGGGGAATCGTCCCTTGAGCCTTCCGAAGTCATCTTCAATTGCAACTCTTTGTTCGACCACTGCACGATAGAGATACACAATACACATACTCAACCAAAAACCATATAATTTGCGGCTGAAGTGGAAGGCCGGTTGGATCACCGGTACAATGGATAATACAAATTATAATTATGATGGGGCAAAAAGGGTGGTCACGTTTGAAGTTATAAACTATACATTATAAGCTATAATATTTGTTTATAATCATAATGTTAATCCCAACGTGACCACCCCTAATTATAACGTATAATTATAAGCTAAGCTATATGGATATTTGAAAATTCATGCAATATGGAGCAACAAGAAACTACTGACGGTAGCAGGACACCAAGGCTTGATTCAATTGAGTGTGTGTGTTACGTCAACATTCTCAATTAAAGGTAACATGGTGTCCTTATTGCTCAATTGGCCGCGTAAATCCATCTTGTTAATAATGTTAACCGAACTGGCCAATTTAGATGCTGAATCGTCAAAAGTTGCTCCCGAATAAAGCCCCGAGAGAAAAAAAAAGGAAGTAAAAAAAAATACAATTCTCTATACTTCTTTACAATAGTTGGGATATCACAATTACCTGGCTCATTTTTTCTATGGTCAAGTGTTTTTGAGAATATGGTTACTATCGCATTATTTAAAATGATGACCATTCTTTTCTCTCTCCTGAGTTGTAGTTTAAACATTGATATAACAGAATGCTACATGTTTTTTGCATATGCATACAGATAACGCTCATTCTGCAAATCTGGTCAATGGCTTGCATATTTTTAAGTTGAAATCGATAATAATTGAACCGGTTGAAAGAGATGCTTTCTTTCACTGTCGATGACTGCACTTATTCTTTATCATGTTTTATTGCAACTTCAATCGGGGCTTTATAGATATGTCATTGTTTTAATACAGATTATGTATTCATTCACAACAAGCATGGCAAACAAATCACTGGAGAAATTGATAAATTATAATCGACATATATGTACAAATGAGGCTACTTACAAGTTAGACAAGAATAATCTGATTTACAATGTCTGTTGGTAATCGGATGAAGGGGATCAGTTTAGGTTATTTAGAAACCCATTCCGCCCATTCCACCCATTCCACCCATGCCGCCCATTCCACCGGCAGCGGCAGCACCAGCAGCTGGAGCTTCTTGAGGAGCGTCAACGATGGCACATTCAGTGGTGGCCAAAAGAGAAGCAACACCGGAAGCATCGGTCAAGCCGGTTCTGACAACCTTGAATGGATCGATGATACCAGCGGCAATCATGTCAGTGTATTCACCAGAGGCAGAGTTGAAACCCTTGTTGAAGTCTTCACCATATTCATCGGTGAGCTTACCGACAACAACAGCACCTTCACCACCGGCATTGGTGACGATAGTTTGAGCTGGCTTGGTGATAGCAGTCTTAATGATTTGAACACCGAGTTTTTGGTCAAAGTTGTCGTACTTGACATCGTCAAGGATTCTAGAAGCCTTGAGAAGGGCGGTACCACCACCTGGAAGAATACCTTCGTCAACGGCAGCACGAGTAGCATTGAGGGCATCAACGAAACGGTCCTTCTTTTCACCGACTTCAACTTCGGAGGAACCACCAACCTTGATGACGGCAACACCACCGGAAAGCTTAGCAAGTCTTTCTTGGAGCTTTTCCTTTTCATATTCAGAGGTGGTTGGGTCGTTAATCAAGTTTCTGATTTGTTCGCATCTTTGAGCAATGTTTTCCTTATCACCTTCACCGTTAAGGATGATAGTGTCTTCCTTGGTGATGGTAATAGAACCAGAAGTACCATACAATTCTGGAGTGGCGTTTTCTGGCTTGATGTCTAATTCTTCAGTGAAGACAGTACCACCAGTGAGGATGGAAATATCACCGAGAATGCTCTTTCTGTTGTCACCGAAACCTGGGGCCTTGACAGCGGCAACTTGAACTTGACCTCTGAGCTTGTTGAGGATACAGGCAGCGAGGGCTTCACCATCAATGTCTTCAGCAATGATGACCAATGGCTTTCTAAGCTTGTTAGATGCTTCCAAAGATGGGAGGATATCTTGGATCGAGGAGATCTTCTTTTCAGAGAGCAAGATAAGTGGGTTCTCGAATTCAACCTTGCCGGCCTTGGTATCAGTGACAAAGTATGGGGAGATGTAACCACGGTCAAATCTCATACCTTCGGTGACTTCGAGTTCATCTTCAATGGTCTTTCCTTCCTTGACAGTGATGACACCTTCCTTGCCAACCTTTTCCATGGCATTGGCAATGAGCTTACCAATGTGGGCATCGCCGTTAGCAGAGATAGTGGCAACTTGGGCGATTTCTTCAGAGGTGGTGATTTCTCTCTTGTTCTTTTGGAGGAAATCAACCACAGCTTCAACAGCGGCTTGGGAACCTCTCCTCAAGTCCATTGGGTTGCAACCAGCAGCGACGTTCTTAACCGATTCGGTGAAGATGGATCGACCGAGGACAGTTGCGGAGGTGGTACCATCACCAGCGCTTTCGTTGGTCTTGGAGGCGACATCTTGAAGAAGTCTAGCTCCGAGATTTTCAAACTTATCTTCCAAGGTGATGGATCTGGCAACGGTCACACCATCCTTGGTAATCTTTGGAGAACCGAAAGATTGTTCAATCAAAACGTTGCGGCCCTTTGGACCAAGAGTAACAGAGACTGCACGGGCCAAAGTGTCCACACCCTTCAAAAGGGCGGCTCTACCTTCAACACCGAACTTGAGCTCCTTGTGGGAGTAGTTTCTGACTTGACCAAGAGCGGTCTTAGCAGCAGATCTAGCAGCAGTTTTTCCGGAGAGTGCGCGTTGCATGTTAAGATACAATGAAGCGTTAGAAAGAAGAATGGGTGAAAAAAAAAGAAGTTGTCGGAGAGATTTCGGCTAGGCTTTATTCCCCCAAAAAAGAATTTCAGAGAACACTGCAGAACTTGGAACGTGGAGAAATCGAATGCGCATCACGCTTTGACAGTTATGCAATGAGCGTAATAATCAACAAAAAAGATCAATTTGGGTTACATACAACGAGGGTAATCATCATCATCATCTGGGGGCCTACTATCAATCAGTGATAAATACGATGGAATCGAATGTCAATGGTAATTTTTTTTTGTCTATGAAATTTTTGTAGGATTTTATTTTACTAATTCTTTCTTTTTTTTTTTTTCTTTTTTTGATATATAGGATTCTGTCCGATTCTTTCCATATTTTACACAGTGTTCCATCCTACAGAGGGATCTAAGGTACTGTGCCAGGTACCGAATGGGTCTGCGGTTCCTCCCTCGCCAGGGAAAGAAGACTCTTCTGCCATGGCGACACCTTTCTTCAACTTTGATTGGGTTAAGAACTACGTGATTCCCAAGCCAGCGTTGTGTAATCATCTTGTTACGTGCAAGGTGGAACAGTGCCGGATAGTTGGGTTTCCTGTAATCATCTATGGAAGCGAATACGAGCGCAATTCGTTTATATTTAACTTTGCATTTGTATTTTCTGCATCGGCGGAAAGTAACGTGTATGACATGCCCATACGAAGATTGGCTCGCATGTTCATGGCGTTGGAAGAGCAGTCCAAGTTCCTTTCGCAATCATCCAGTTTGACAACAATTAGCAGCATAATTGAGCAGATTTACCAAGATCTGAATAATTATTCAGAATGCATGATCCCAATTGATGACTCCAACACGGTGAACATGAAGCTATTCCCATTGGTTCCACCACCTCCGGAGTTGAAATCATATCATGTGCCTATCTCCACAGTGCAATTGGAGCGATTGATGGACGAGAATTGGGATCCAACGATGGAGAAAATCATCCCATACATCAATGGGATTAATAGCATCCGTCAAATATCCGATTTGGCCGATGCAGATTATTCACTAACCAGCCAATGCATTCAACACCTTGTTCATTACAAATGTCTTGTCATTGTTGACTTATTTCAATTCTGCAATATCTATGCTCCTACATCGGAGATTTCACTCTTTTTAACACACCCAGACATGTACCGGGAGTGTCAGGCCTATTTGTGCTACCCAGTTGGAGGGGCCCATGAGGTCCGGAAACCGTCAATGGGGAGCACCCATCTTTCTGGTTCGCAGTATGAACCGCAGTCCTTTTCTTCTGCCTCGTCCTTTTCTACTTTCCGCGGGACAATTGGTACTGGTACAGGTGGCGGAGGGCGTCAACACCTACCTAGCCAAGCAACTTTATTCTGGCTCTACAAATCATTACATCAGGGCCAGACTGTTCGTGAGTGGTATATTGAACATCGCAAGTTATTGCAAGGGATTGACGTCCGACGTTTCCTTTCATTCGGAGTAATTAAGGGACTGATTTACAGGGTCCATTCGTACCCTATTTTTGAGTCCAAACAGCATCATCACCATCGTAACAAACATGCGCCACCTTCTAAGGAGAGCCATGAGGTGGAGCAGCTCCTCTATCGCATCATGCACAAGCCCAAACATTTCGACTCTATTTGTACAAGTCTTCGACTGCCTAAAAAGGAAGTCGAAGCTATTCTACAAAGAAAGGGTGACTGGACAATTGTTAGTGCGTGATTTTTTTGTTAAAAAATATACCTGCTCTCAACAGCGAGAGTCACTTTTTTGTTTGGTTCTGAAATCTACTAATGCCTCATTCAATCGGCCTTCCTTGAATGCCCTTTTTAACGTTCTGACCTCCTCCTCGGTTAGCTTCTTTCCAGCTTTTTCTTCCAAGGTACGAGTAGAGATTTTCTTTTTGTCTACATCGATCGAACCAAAACGGATGGTGTGACTGTGTTGAGTCTGGATTCGAAGCACAAAGCTTTCGCAAAACCCAAAATCTTCCGAATCGCCCCGTATAACGTAGTCGTCTTCGGCCTTCTTGATAGAGAGATACTTGTCCCAAACAGTCTGGATAAGCCAATTATCACTATTGGGCAGCTTGGTTAATCGAAAGGTCTGGCCAGGCCCAATTGCGGTCGCCTTGGCGTCTAAAATGCCAAACTTATCGGCTGTGAGATAGCGGCCATGACTGCTCTTGAAGGCGAAGTTGTTGTCCTTACCAACTATAGAGGTAATCACAAACACTTGTTGAACGATAGACGGCTCCACTGAACCTGGCGAGTCATCCTTAAGTCTATCGAGTTCTGAAGATGCATATACTTTACCCTCTGAATCAGCGCACATGCAAACAGGGGTATCATCGTCAGGCTAAACAATGGCACATGCGTGCGTTAGTTAAATATCGAACAATCGACGATCATTAATAGAGATCGAGTCACACACATATATATCTATGTATACTTACAAGTAAGATCGTCATTGGCCCATAAAGATCCCTGGTAGTGAGCGCACTGGTCCATCCATCAAGAGAGCTAATACTGGGGTCACTCTTAGATTTCTTCTTCTTTTCACCACCACCAGACGATGTATCCTTCTTTCTCTTAGCTCTGGGCTTGTCCCCTTTGAATGTCAGCTTTGATACCATTCTGAAGATTACAACCACTAATAATACTACTACTACTCTGATATTCTATTTATATGTGAGCGCGGGTTGGGTGGGTGGGTTTGTGGGTATGTGATGATGAATAGTGCAGCAAAAGAATGTAGTGCGACCCACGTCTCGGAACGTTGGGATAATTATTGAAATGCATATAATTTCTTTTTTGTAATCTTTCAAATTTCAGGGGCTTGAAAGTTTTCCAAAAAAAAAAGAAAAAGAAAAACTTTAGAGAACGGAAACAAAAACCAACAAGAAACTCCATCGAGCTGTAAAGTTTGGAACAATTTAAATGGAAATGGCGAGTAAACTCTGTTTGTTTTGAACAATAGCAATTGTCAGCAAGGTGTGGCTGATTTTAATCTTCGTCGTATTACAAGATCGGAAGGAGATGAAATAATGTATTTGAGTGCTTGACCAGGTAAAGATCCGCGCTGTAAGTGATCAAACGATTTTCAAATCCCGAGCCCCTTTGAGTGAGTTGAGAAGGAAAAATTAAATATAAAAATAAGAAAAAGAGAAAAAGAAAAGGAAAACCGAAAAAAACGAAAGCTTAAAATACAACACTATCGTTAAATTTTCCTTTACTCCTCTACTTTTATTATTTGTATTTTTTTTTTTTCTTTTTCTTTCATTCATTTTATCCCGAAATCGAACAAAACTACAGTTGACACAAAAGCATAACCCATCTCTTTTTGTAGGTTTTGGTTTTGAATGAATTGGCTTCATAACCCCTAAATATTATGAACATTAGCTGGTGTCTATGTCCGCATGATTTTGAACGGTTGATCGTAAATTCTGTCCGCTCATTACCTCCGGAACTCCAATATAGACATTCGCAGTTGCAGAATGAGGTTAGGATATCCAACCTTCAACTTGACCCTAGATCCGATAGTATTGACCATGTAAGTCTCCATTTCTACAGACAAACGGTGTATTTTTCAGAGATTCTGGTTAAGGAGTGCCTAAGTCTGGTACGGGCACCTACAGACGATGTTAAATTTCGATTTGGAAGTCAATGCCCCGGTACCAATATGAACCCCAGTCTAGTTTTGAATTTTGGCTCTACAAACACAATCCCATGGCTTCTTCTGCAGGTTGTCGAACCCTGGCGATGCGACTTGAATCAACCGTTGGTTACAGTTATTTCGCAAACTGCACGCAACTTATCAGAGACCAGTCCAGAGATCAAGTCCTTAAGAAACGAATTAGACAATTTATTTATGCTAATGAGAGCTAACAATGTTCGGTATGCCATATTGACCAACACGACCAACGCCATCCTTGTGAAACGAAACACCCGTCTCGGAACTGTAATGCTTTCTTTACCGCAGCCCCAACAATCATTAATCCTAAGTGTAACAATTTTGGCACTGATCTCACTAGGATTCTATAGCGACCAAGAACATGGTCGACTTGGTGATGAAGAGAGTCAGAGCGTTGCATCAGTCGAGTATAAAGACTATATGAACAGTTAAAAAGGGATTCCTGAGCATACACACACGACACGCTTCGAATAAAACGATCCGTGAGAAGGGGGAAAGAAAAAAGAAAGAATCACGAAAGAAAGATTGTGTGAAAAACAAAATAAAAAGGCGCCTGATTATATATATATATATATATTATATGTAATATTATATTGACCGCATGAGAGCATTATTCAGCTTATTTCTTCTTCTTGTTAGAAGTGCTGTCCTTTGGAAGCTCCTTGACATATGGGATGAACTCTGGTTCACCTGGAATGTACTTACGAAGGACCTTTGGAATCTTAAGACCCTCGTCAGTTTGGTAGTTTTCCAAAATACAGCACAAAGCTCTCTCAGTAGCACACAAAGTGGAGTTGAGACAGTGGACGTACTTCTTTTCCTTTTCGTTCATCTTCTTAATACCACATCTGATTTCAAGGTTTCGAGATTGGTAATCAGTACAATTAGAGCAGGAAACAAGTTCCTTGTATTCCTTTTGGTATGGGAACCAGGCTTCTAAGTCATATTTCTTGGCAGCAGCATTGTTGAGTTCGCCAGAAACAATGGCCACAAGTCTATATGGGATCTCTAGGGACTTGTAGAAGTCTTCGGCATGCTGGATCATGCTATCAAACTCTTCCCAGGACTTTTCAGGTTCAGTAATACAGAATTGTTCAATCTTCTCAAAAGCATGAACTCTGAAAATACCCCAGGCTTCCTTACCGTGAGAACCGGCTTCACGTCTGAAACAAGAAGAGTAACCGGCATAACGCTTTGGGAGTTGTTCAGCTGGTTGTTCAAACCATTCATTAGAGTGATAAGCAGAAATTGGTTGTTCAGAGGTAGCAATAAGATACTTTTCATCTTCGCCATCCATGACCTTGTATAATTCCTCATCGAATTGAGACAATTGAGCGGTTCTGGCCATCACTTCCTTGTTCATCATCACTGGGGCTTGAAGAGGAGTGTAAGTTCTCTTGGCCAAAAAGTCCAAACCATAGTTGATCAAGGCTTGGTTTAAGAAGACACCATAGTTTCGCAAGAAATATCCTCTATGGCCAGCGATCTTGGTACCTCTGTCTTGATCAAACCCATCCAATCTGGTCAAGATTTCGTGGTGGGAAAGCGCACCTTGTTTGGTTTCATCAAATTCCACACCTTCTGGGGCCCACTTTCTAATCAGTTCATTGTTTTCTTCGTCCATGCTGACTGGGACAGATTCATGAACAATGTTACCGACAGTGTTGACCTTATCTCTCAAATCTTGATCAGCCTTTTGTTCAACCGCAGTTAACTCTTGCTTCTTCTTGACGATTTCATCCTTTTCCTTCACAAGTTCAGATGCATCTTCCTTATTCTTGTACTTTTGGCCAATAGCCTTTTGGACGCGGTTTTGTTCCTTATTAAGTTGATCAAGGTCAAAACGGATTCTAGTCCATTCCTTGTAGTCGTTGATGATCTCGTCAACGATTTCAACCTTATCTCCTCGAGCCTTTTGACTCTTTCGGATCAATTCGGGGTTACCACCCTTTTCTTCTAAAAATTGGAGAATATCAAGCATCGTGGATGTTGGTGAAAAAAATATTCAGTGTCAGGAGATGCTACGCACACACTTGAAAAAAAAAAAAAAAAGCTCCACTCCACACGCTAACTTCGACCAAATTTTAGTCATTCTTTAGGTCGGTATCCCGAAGCTCCGATGCCGACGCTCTGTCGAAATGAAATGGAAACACACAAAAATTGAGAAATTGGAGTAGTACGAAAGCATTTCTATATATATATATATATATTTATGTATGTTATTCCGTAATTTTCAATTAATTGGTTTTTGTTTAAGCGGAACTGTGCCCAAACACTCTGATAAACCTGATAAGATTCAGAGCCTGAGATCATTTCTAGAATTTAACTGAGAATTCCTCCATCGGTATCCCGATACACTCTGAAATGTCCGATGAACCGCCCAGACATTAACAGTCTGGTAACTGAATATCAAATAGAAGGTGCAGTCAAAGGTAGATGAGATGAGTAGCAAAACGCCCCCTACTTCAGTAGATACCAATACGTCTCAAACAAATGAAAGTGATGTACGTTGGAAGAGTTCTTCTTTGCCTTTTTTTGTAGTGTTACGAGACAATTCTACTTATGTCCTTCCTAATAATCCAAGCTCTGCGGTATCGTCCAAAACTAACGATGGGGGCGACATCATCCACAGCCAGAACACATCAGCTGGACCAACGGATAATGAGGCTTCTGAAAAGTCTAAAATTATAGAAAAGGGCTATTTCTGTCATACCCAACTCTATCCTGAAGTCCGCTATGTCTTTGAAGATGACGACTTTAGCCCAACTGTGGAGGCGTTGGATCAAGAACCAGGCGATTTATCCGTGATTATTGACTTTGACCAATCCGGCGAGAGAGTAGTTTCTTATAAATCCCTTTCACCTTATTGGCAAGTGTACAATGTCGCAACCGATAAGTCTGCTGCGCCATCTTGGATGAATCAGGACCAGTCTTCGATCAAGTTATTAATTGATGGTACCAGTAGTACGACCAATCTGGTAAAGAAAAAAATAGGAGGATCAGAAAATTCTGCCTCAAAATTGTTAGAAACTAACCAATTAATGCAAGCAGTCATTGATAGGTCGGAGCAATTGAAACAGCTACTTAACTCGTCCTAGCATTTTGTCATATTTATTCTCCATCTAAACGGAAACTGAGCATCTTCCGTAACGGCATACGTTGCTAAAATGACCTGTTTTAAATTATTATGATTCTGCATCGCTCGATTAGAATGAGTTTTTAAATTACAAAAAAATATATTTATTTATTTAACCGTCGTCGTGTGATGTTTCGTGGAACCCGGCTCTTTGGAGCAATGTCATCTAAGGTTCGTTTCATTGGTAGTTCTAGGATTTCCGCTGACTTGTCGAATGTCTTTTCTTTCGGTAGCTGATTCTCAGCCTGGCTGATTTCATGAAGTGGAATTCTTCCACTCTCCTCAGAATCTATCGAATTGTTAAGACTGATATCTGTTGTATCATCATTAATGTCGTCGCATATTTCGTTGGTGTGATTTGGTTCTCTATCAGCCTCTCGGAGTTCAATAGATTGTAATCGCTTTAATGATTCAGACATCTTTTGCAAATGAACTTGAGAATCATTTTCCACATTGCGCCATACATCAGAGATACCTGCTGTCTCATTATTAGATGCCCACGATTTAACATTCTCATGAAGGGTTTCTAATTGACCGGTAACTGTTTTCAGAACATGCTGGTAGTTGGACGAAATTTGATTAAAGCCATCATCCACGGTGTTCGTGTAATGTTGTTTTTGCGCACTGACTTTGAATACAAATTCGTCTAGAGATTTGATGTTGTGCTCAATTGACTTAACCTGCTGGTCAATTGAGTTTTTGGTTACAACGTTAATATCATTAGAAGCAGAATATAATATTTTGCCGCTTTCTTCAACATTAGTCATTAATTGGTCGAGGTGGTGGGAAATCTGTTTATTAGAGGTTTGGAGGTGGTCATTGTTTTCTTCATTCATAGTCATAATTCGTGAAATGTCATTCGCATAGTTGGTTGTTGTTTGGGAAAAGTCATTACTAAAGTATCCAAATGGACCCCCTTCTAGAGATTTCATTATATGGGCCTCGTCTTCTTCTTGTTGAGCGTCCATGGTCCGCATAAGCTGAGTGATCAAGTTCCGTTTTTGTAGTGCCGATTTCCTTAGATCTTGCTTCACTTTATCATAAAATTCGGCCATTTCCTTCTGGTGTCTCAATTGGAGTTCTTCAGATTCCTTCACCATATCAGTCTTAACTTTAGAGATGGTCTCATTGGTCCGTTGGGCCCTCAGCGATTGCTCCTTAGAAACATCCTGTAACATGTTATTAATATCAGAAATTGGGGTTTGAATATGAGTTTTGAAATTTTCAATTTCCTTTCCAATATTATCACAGATATCGCCAGCGGAATTTTGTAATCCCTTTAAACCATCTTGAACTTTCAACTGGATGTCCTGTCGTACAGTGTCCACAGTGTCGAACAATTGTTGGAGATTTCGATCCGAATCTGAAGTTGTTGTTTTGATACTATTCATGATTTTATCCAAACTGGAAAAGCTCTCATCAATAAAGGTTGAAGATTGAGATATTCGTTTCACTTCTTCTTGGATCCTTTCTTCGATCATTTGATGAAGTGATTGACTTAATTGTTCGTGTTTGGTTCCAAAACTTGACAAAATGGAAGATACTTTTGATATGGATGAATCGATATCTCCACACGAACTTGAGATGTTTTCTTTAGTTTGGTTATCGATATGGAACTTTTTCTGTAATCGGTCTCGAAGCATATTAACATCTGTGATGGTTCGATCCAATGTGCTAATGAGCTCTTGACCCATAGTGAGGCCATCTAAATTTGATCCCGCTATCGACAGTCTCAAACCACCGCCATTAGCTCCAAGCTCGTCACGAGAGGTTTGTAATTTATGACTTGTGGACTCCAAGTCTGACAACATAACTAATCCCTGAGAAGACGTTTCCAGCTCCTTATTGACTTGCAACAACTGTTGTTTGGTACTTTCCACCAATTCCCTTGCTGCTCTTAATTGCTTATTAACGGTATCCAATTTTCTTTGCTGGTCATTAACTAGAATTTTTTGACTCTCACTTTCTGCCATCATTTCCTTATAATTATCAGAAGCTAAATAAATGCCATTCTTCTTCCTTGTAGCTATTAAGTCTTGGCGCAGCTTTTCCATATCATTAGCATATTCCTTTAATAGAGCCTTTTTCGGCACTGTTGAGTTCAATTGAGGTTTATTTTTGATATTCTTCGCTCGACTTGCGTATTCCAGCGTACTGAGTGTTTCTTCGACATTGACGAATGCCGGACTCACCGTGGCTATAATACAAGTCCTAGTTCTTCCTCCCAATGAATCCTGTAAAATCCGGGTCAATTTTGACTCTCTATAAGGGATATGCATGGATTTATCTACTAAAGAGTTTATCACACGCCCCAATGTCAATAAAGACTGGTTAATCATACCAGCTTCTCGCGCACGTTTGTTTTCAGCTCCAGATTTGCCGATATTCTCAGAGCCTGCCAGATCCACCAAGTTAATTTTCCCGCGTGTTAAATATTCACCAGTCTTATCAGCATCCAACGCAACGTTTATAGTGAACACGGTGTGGGATCTACTGGAAAGATCGTTCATGTTGGTAGCTGCTACATGTCTTCTTTCAAGGGCTGATTGTAACAATTTCATTCCTGTAATTGCATCTTCTAGATGAACATCACTGAGTCCCTGTATGCTGACTGATTTCTTGGTTGTGCTCTCGTCAAATATCCGTAGCTTCTTGGTCTCGTCATCATCTAATAGATCCCGCAATTCCTCATTATACAATTCCAAAAAAGAACAAGTGACCGAATAATCCCCACCTTTTATATCAATTGCGTTGAATAATTTAAATAATACTCTTGGAATTACCCCTGCATCATGCGAATGAGTGTCATTATGTATTGTATCATCGCCGGTCATAGTAAAACTAGAATTTGAGTCAGCACAACAACAAACCAAGGAACCAAAAAGTAACCAAAATAATACTCACGTTTTCCCTGTACCTGTCTGTCCATAAGCGAACACAGTACAGTTCATACCATTTAATAAATCGTCAACAATCGGTGACACTACCTCATCAAAGATAATGCTCTGGTCGGACTCTGACCCGAAAACACGATCAAGACTATATGTTTTCTTACTACCCAGTTCTTCTCCTATCCTAACCGAAATTTCATTTGTCGATTGAACGTCTACAACCACATTGCTTTTGGCCTTTATTTCCCGGTCATTTCGCCCTCGACACCTTGCTACTACACGAATATTTGTCCCTTCATCAATCCCTGGATCAAAGCCACCTGGAGGTTTTTCTTCTGTCGATTCAATTGTTCGTGAAGACGAAGAGGTTCTAATTGTAGATAACGAAGATGAAGATGAAGAGGGAGGGGGAACCCTGGTCTTTCTGTTGGAAGCGGCGGTCCTGATAGGCTGCTGTATTCTTGAGTGACTACCATTTGCGGTAGAATTGTTCCTTAAATTTCGCATAGTAATAAATATAATAAATAAGTCTCCGCGACTGATGATGAAACAATAATAATTTATGCAATCACTTTATGGATCGTTTACATGGGTGATAATTTAGGCTTTGGGCCTAATTTTTTGTTTACATACGCGCGGCGGATCCGCGTTTCGACGCGTTCTTTTGACAGCTTCTGTTGCCACGGAAACAGCTTGGCTTGAAATCCGGAAGTAGCGCTCTTTCGCGCCTTCATCTTAAGAGTCGTTTCGTCTGATTCGGTTTCAATGTAAGTCTATCAATGGAGCATTATAGTAGAATTATAAGTAAATTTTGGTAATAAATATGCGACATTCAACCCGTTGCCACAACAGAGCTCTGCTGCTACGAAAACAGATTGTTCATTTTCTTTTTGAATTTGAGCAATGGTTCGAGAGAGGGTCCAAAAAAGCCATTCTTAGAAATGGGTCGTCACAATTAAATTATTAAATATACATATTATAGGCTATGTATTTGCTTGTAATCATAATTAGTATTATTGCACTCTGGGATCGCGAATTGAAATTTGCCCAAACTTTTCAGACGTGCCTTTCTCACCTGTCTGCTAATCTCCCCAAACCTGCGGTTTGCCCAGACAATAGTGCGAGTGGAATATGAATTTTCGAACATAAACATGTAATTAAACTTCGCGAATAGTTTGAACGGTTCGAGTATCTTGTCAGACTTAACTTTTCCAAGACCAACGTGAAAAGTTAATATTAATTCGCCATCACTCGTGAAGCGGCGGGATACTAAATTCATTCCAGGTCCTAGACGGTTGAACCAAGTCATTCCATAGAACACTCCTATCAAGGCTCGATCTGTAATTCCAATGAATGACTCATATTGGAAACGACCACTTGAAATATATTGCCGCGAGTAAAGTGAGATTATCTGGTTCAGAAATTTACATGTTGCTTTCAGTTGTAAAAGATCAGTGAATCCCAAGTATTCACCAATAATCATCCAGATATCTTCTGGAAGACCCATAATTGCTAAATTATGTAAATTGTTTTCAGACGAATTGTTGTCTGGGGATATAACAGTTCCTGGAATTATCGGCGATTTGGTTTTCTGATTACAACGATACCATTTTCTTAGCATGGTGGAATATGTGTGATATGTGGAGGCTTCCCGTGGCACATTTGGAGTTATTTATTAGCACTGTTTCACAGATGTATAGAGAAACTGTTTTGATTAATTGTTTGATTTAGGTTACCTGTAAAACGACAACCACAATACCTTGGCTCTTAGAGCCCACACATTAACTCTAAAACTATTCAATCACTGAGACAGAGAATATGTTCAACCCTGTAGAACCTTGGCCAAATGGTTGTCATGTCCGGTCGTTCGTCGAGGATTTAAATCTAAAGACGCAGCTGATTAAATCAGCGAAGATATGACCCCCAAAGTGTCTGTTAAAACTGTAGAGACAAAAATTTTCCAACCCGAAGTAGGGCTGTTCTGAAAGGAAAATTCGAGAGTTTTGTTGAAGCGTAAGCAACACAACTGTTACCAATCAAGGCTGCCTCTAGATACAGAGGTCCTCGTTCTCCATTGCTCATCATTCTTTTAAAAGTCATAAATTGCTTCTCTGTAAATGAATAGCTCACAGTTAGTCTATTTTCTATATCAGTTGAGGTCGTAATATCTTTGATTTAGCTCTAGTAAAGCCTCCTTACGGAGATCAATTTTCGGAGTTTCCATACCATGATTAGACGGCAATTTGAGAACATGCTCCTTAATCTTCTCGTAAACACCAGTGGAAATCAATTGCGTGCCAGTGGGTTCAGAGCCCCGTGGTAAGATGACGTCAGCAAACTGTTTGGTTGGTAGAATGTATTCGTTCATTTCTGGACGAGCATTATTCAAATAAGCAGACAGAATTCCACCTAATTTGGAATCATCGTCACCAATATCTCGTAAAACCCATCTAGATAATCGGGTATCGGCATCTCCGTCTACAAATACTTTCATGATTGCCTGTTCGCGAAGCTCCTTATCATACAATGCATACAATCCTTCCAAAATGACTACCGTCTCTGTCTTGGGGTCGTCACTGATTTGTTTGATATGTGCCTTGACTTGGTCCAGGTCTACACAATTCGGTCCCCACGGCTCAACATCCTTTTTGTAAAATTCTTTAAGATGCATCATTTCTAGCTTGATAGGGATATCATCATTGCTAAGCTTGTTCAAACTGTCACTAACATCGTTGACAACCACTTTCTTACCAGACGCATGCCCACCAGCTATTAAGACAAGCCAAATCATTTCTTATATGCAAGTGTTAATAATATTGGGCCAGGCTTTTTTTTTAAAAAATGATATCCCAACTCCGCAACATCACAATTTTTTTTTTTTGTCCTCGACACACTCAAATTTGTCTATTTGAAAAATCAAGAGTGAAACAGAAAATGAGTGGAGAATTCGATAGAAAGGCAGATGGTAAGTTTTTGGAAGTATTCAATCAATCTTTATGGTATTGTGACGACTAATTCAGACAGAGGAGTTGGAGTTCACCACTGCTTCCAACAATGTTAGTATTTATTCAACATTCGAAAGTATGAACTTAGACAATGATCTGCTTCGAGGAATTTACGCATACGGTTTTGAGGCTCCCAGTGCGATCCAAAGTAGGGCTATCACACAAATCATAAGTGGGAGAGATATTATAGCTCAGGCCCAATCTGGTACTGGTAAAACTGCAACCTTCACAATTGGAATGCTCGACGTAATCAACATCAAGCAGCGATCCCCACAGGCAATTGTTTTAAGTCCGACTAGAGAATTAGCTGTCCAAATTAAGAATGTGGTGTTAGCTTTAGGTGATTATTTAAATGTGCAATGTCATGCTTGTATCGGAGGTACCAGTGTCGGCAAGGATATCAAATCTTTGGAACGGGGACAACATGTCGTATCAGGAACTCCAGGAAGAGTTCTCGATATGATTAAGCGACGATATTTAAGCACCAAGGACGTGAAAATGGTGATTTTAGATGAGGCAGATACTCTGCTGGAATCGGGGTTCCAGGATTCTATTTACGACATCTATAGATATCTGCCACCAGCTACCCAAGTTGTAGTGGTCAGTGCCACCTTACCTACTGATGTGTTACAGATGACAAACAAGTTTATGACTGACCCTGTCAGAATTTTGGTCAAGCGTGATGAATTGACTCTGGAAGGTTTGAAGCAATATTTTATCGCGGTGGAAAAGGAAGATTGGAAGTTTGATACTCTCTGCGACCTTTATGATACTCTCACTATTACACAGGCGGTTATTTTCTGTAATACCAAAAGAAAGGTTGATTGGTTGGCCAACAAGATGAAAGAAGCCAATTTCACTGTTGTGTCCATGCATGGTGATATGGAGCAAAGGGAAAGAGACGAAATTATGCAAGAATTCAGACAAGGTAGTTCCCGAGTGTTGATTTCTACGGACGTTTGGGCTCGTGGTATCGATGTCCAGCAGGTGTCGTTGGTCATTAACTATGATCTTCCTAATAATCGTGAAAATTATATCCACAGAATTGGTCGTTCCGGTAGATTTGGCAGAAAGGGTGTTGCCATCAACTTTGTCACTGATGAAGAGGTGAAAATTCTTCACGACATTGAGCAATATTACTCCACCCAGATTGATGAAATGCCTATTAATATTAATGAAATGTTGTAATCTGATAATTTATGATTTTTGTATTATTCACGCTACTCTATTTACCCTTTGATTACAACAAATCTGTAAAAAGTTTAGACTTGTACACAAAATAAAGAGTGTTGAACTAATTACTGACATCATATCTGTTGTAAAAATCTGATTTGGTGGGTCCTCGTAGTTCTATGAGCAGAAGTAATAATATCACTATTATCAATATTTTTATTGGTCACACTGCAATGACTATATTCAAAAATGAAATAGCTAATGATACCATTGGTGTTAACGGTAACGTTCGTTTTACTATGGTAGATAATAATCCTTTTACATATGTTAGGTTAATTCTTAAGCCGCATGCCTAATATAGAGTAGCAGTTATTATGGAAATTGGTGCTTGTCGGGAAAAGCTCCGACCTGCATTTTGCAACTCTATTCTATTAACTAGGATCTTGACCTAATCAAATGAGCACTGACTGGAATTATCAAGATAACGATCTGCCATATATATGGAGACAAACCCTCCAGGAGGTTAACATTTCGATTAAACTCCCACCGAATACCCGTGGCAAGTTTGTTAATGTAGACATGAGTCGCCAGAGTCTGAGTGCGAGCTTGAAAGCTAGTCCTAACGACAAATTCATAGACGGCGAATTGTTCGCGGCCATTTCAGCCGAAGATTCTACTTGGACCGTTGTAGATCAAAATGAATTGTCAATTACACTCGAAAAGGTTAACAAATCTGAATGGTGGCCACATGTGATTAAGAGCGACCCAAAAATCGATGTAGGTAAGATTAAACCAGAGAATTCCAAATTAGGTGATTTAGATGACGAAACCAGGGCAATGGTTGAAAAGATGATGTTTGATCAACGTCAGAAACAACAGGGGCTTCCATCCAGTGACGAATTGAAGAAACAGCAGATGTTCCAAAAGTTTAAAGCCCAACACCCTGAAATGGACTTTTCTCAAGTAGAGGATCAATTCACCAAATAATAGCAAGTGAATGGAGACTCGCCTCCTATTTCACTACTGTGCTGACTAGATTGATTCTGGCAAGAAATATATATTTTCATGTAATCGGTGTTCCTGCAGCTAACAATTTGTGGATCTAATATTGTCCAAGGGAAATGACATTTTCTTCATCCCATCCTACACGAATCCAACAAAGTGGATGCCATGTTCGTTCCTGCTCAATATCTTTTTCAAATCCCATTCTAGCGTCGATCCCGGCAATCAAGATATCAAGATCTGCAGTGTCTAACAAACTATAGAGAAAAGTTTCAACAAACCCTATGTTAGAGCGGACTTGGTTTCACAGCGAACACGCATTGTTTTCTACCACTACCATCAACCACACCCATTTTGATTTATTGTCTCTTTCGTTGTAACAAAGCTCATGTAGGCCCTTAGACTGAAAGCCCAAAATTAACAAAATCAATGGCCTTGTCCCTTCCTTATGCACGTGCACGTGCACAAGTCAAATAACTCTTCACACGTATTCTTTCATATAGCTACTTAACATCTCTCTCCTTTTCGACCCGCCCATTCATCAATTGTAATATTTTAATTATCCTGATCCCCCTGCAGATTGATCAACGTTCTGTAACATTCTCCCCCAGAGGGATCTCTATATTCATGAGGCTATAGACAGAAGTCCCCCTTATCTGCCAATGCCAATATTATCTACACTCTCTACAAACCCAAACCCTACCTAATCTAATCTCAGTCTTTAATCTTGTCGAAAAGCTCAAGATGAAAAAAAAAAAAAATATAACAATTTAAATAAAAAATCTTTTCTCCCCAGCCGTTAAGGTGTATCTCATCAAAATCCAATTTAAACTGTTCTTATCTCTGAAATAAGCTTCCCACATACAAACCTAAGCTCATCCGGACAAGATATTAATCAATTGACCACGTCAGGTTCCAACATTTCAAATTTCATATCCACAACCAATAAGCCCCTCCAACCCCTCTTCGAAACTCCTCAATGCCACCAGGGATCCCAAAAAAAGGGAGGATTGCTGCCAAGACCTTCTATCCGCAGTGAAACATTCCAAACGTTCTACAGAGCCCGAGAGTGATGTTGCTCAAAGTTACCGGTCCGTGACAAATCAATGACGTTGCTCGATCTTCAGGAATATTTCCCGATGCGCAACAGCCCTGAAGATAAAGCACGGGCTATCACAGAAAAAAATGATTGGGCGATGAAATTTCCGGTTTGGGATTTTTAGGTTAAGATTTTTTGTGGCGGCGTTTGATGGCGCAATAAGTGTGCCGATCACTTAAGATTTTGCGGGCGAGGGATTTTAGTGAGTTTTGGATAATTGGCAGACCCACAGCTATAAATTGTCAAAAGAAGATTGCTAGTGTGGCTATCACGATTTTCTCTCAGTCTTTTGTTACTTTTTGTATTTCACGTGCAACCTTTTTTATGGAAAATACTCTGGATTACTTTAATCTCTCCTTTCTCACTCTACAGGCAGTTTTCAAAACTATTCTGATATGTGTGTCGGGCTATGTAGCTGCTCGAACAAAGCTACTGACGGGGTCAGTTCAGAAGCAATTGGGGGCACTTAACGTGAGTCTGTTCACTCCGTGCCTGATTTTCAGTAAACTGGCCAGCTCGCTCTCGCTCAAAGCGTTAGTGGACGTTGCAGTGATCCCATGCTTCTTTTTGGTCACCACTTTGATCACCTTTGCCAGTGGCAGACTGGTTTCGCGTTTCTTCAAATTCAACAGGGCGGAAAGCAACTTTGTGACTGCCATGGCAGTTTTTGGCAATTCAAACTCTGTCCCCGTTTCTCTGACGGTTGCGCTGGCCTACACTTTGCCTAATTTGACCTGGCCGGACCTCGAGGAGGACAATCCTGACGATGTGGCCTCCAGAGGTATCTTGTATTTATTGATTTTCCAACAGCTGGGCCAGATCTTGAGGTGGTCCTGGGGGTATAACACCTTGTTGGCCAAACGCAACTTTGAAATTGAGCGGGAGTATTTTGATGAAGAAAGTCAGCCCGTGCCACAGGAGCGTTACACTGATAATGAAGATGAGGATGAAGATGACGGTGACGATAATGGTGTTCCAAAACAGCCTGACGGTAGTGCCGGGAATATTTCAGAAAGAAACTTGTCGTCGTCGTCGGCAACTTCGTCTGCTCCGTCCATAAGATCGCAGAATCCGCCACAGGACAAAAACCTGTTGATGCGAATTATCGATCGATTCCTCCAATTTATGAACATCCCATTGTGGTCAATGTTTGCAGCCATCTTCGTTGCATCCGTCCCGGCGCTTAAAAGAGAATTCTACGAATCGAACGGGTTCGTCCAAAACACGCTAGCGGCTGCCATAACCCAGCTCGGGTCAATAGCTATTCCTCTCGTCTTGGTGGTTCTGGGTGCGAATCTAGCCCCAAGTGACGAACATGTGGGTCCGGCCTCCAGAAACCATAAAAAAATCATTTTTGCCTCTCTGTTTAGCAGAATGATCCTCCCGTCCATCTTCCTGCTTCCAATAATCGCACTCGCCGTCAAATACATCAAGATCTCCATTCTTGATGACCCAATCTTCCTTTTAGTTGCATTTTTGTTAACCGCATCTCCTCCAGCTATCCAATTATCGCAAATCTGCCAATTGAATCAAGTATTCGAGACCGAAATGGCCGGCGTCCTGTTCTGGGGTTATGCGGTGCTTACGTTACCGTCAAGTCTGGCCATTGTCATTGGATCTCTCAAGGTGATCGATTGGGCCGGAACCACCGTATCTTAAATATAAATATATATAGCTATAAATTATTATTGCATTGAGCCTCGCAGAGCTACCTTTTTTGCTTCTTTTCGGAGAAAAAAGAAGCCGCCGGAGGCAAAAACCCTCTCCCGCATTCAGTACCCTCTAGCCGGACTGTCTTCTTCTCTAGAAAGTTTGCGAAACCCTCTATCCAACATCATTGCAATGCTCATATACTTTCGGTCATGTCTACTGAAAGCGGATTTCAAGCCAGTGCCCAAATCGCTCTTCCAAGTGCCAAACCGTGGGGTCATTTGCATCCAATTCGGATCTTTGGTATTGTAGTCCCTGAAAAAGTCTCCCTCGCTTCCAGTGGGAAGCAGCATGGCAGCATACTCATAACCTGCCACTACTACCACTCCGTCTCTAATAATCCTATCAATGTCTTGTTGCTGATCGAAACACAACAGAAAGTCCTTGCTGTCAGCCCGCTGAACATCCACCGAACAATACCGTTCTCCCTCCAAATCAAACATGCCGCCCCGCAGCATTCCAAGCGTTAACTTGCCTTCCGTTCGCACCAATACGGCATTTGGAGGCATTTGGAAATCCGAACAGGCATCGATGCTGTAATTTTTACACTCAGGGTTCGGGCAGGAAGTATCACAATCCCCATAGCTCTCAGTCCCATCGTCATCGTCATTATCTCCATGCCTATGTATCAGTTCATCGCATTCGCTTTCATAATATTCTTCACTTCCATCATCCTCCTCTTCCTCTTCATAGTCTTCGCCCCACAGGATCCTTCTTCGCCGTTCTTTCTGTTTTTGCTTCAGTTCCTCTAACTGGGGGTTATTGCTGTTAGTGCTGCCACTGCTGCTACCGCCGGCGCCTTCTACGCTGGCCTTTTTCTTCTTTTGCTGCTGTCGCAACGCAGCCTTTTGTTTCGATACCTTTCTTCGTGGCCGGGGCATTCGTTGTGGAGTATACGTTAAGGTATTAAACGAATATCTGAAGTTTTCCTACTATGAGTGCGGCTGATTTTGATTCCCGCTGCTCCACACACAACGGAACTGTTGTATTGCAAGTTTTTGTGATATTCAATGGCTTTTTTGATTTAATAGAAAAATGGACTTGGTTGGAGCTGTAGTAACATTCTTGCCAGAAAGATTGGGTCCTTCGTATCACAGCAGTTAATTAGTGGCATGTATAAGAGCCGGTGCAATAGTTCTATACATTCTAGAAGCCGCTTTATAGATATGTTATCCGTGAAGAATAATTCCCTTCAGCCGACCAGGTAGAAAATATTTTGTAAAACCGCTAACTCATATCTTTTAAAACATGCTACAATTGATGGTCGTAAAAAAAAGGAGGTTTGTCCAAAATTGCTCAAGTTGTGGTGGTCCATGATCATATCTGTCGAGCAAATATGACTAATTGAAGTCACATGTGGCCCAAGAAATGATGATATCCTATCAAAGTACGAGTATTTGCATTACGGAGTGTCAAGTGTTATCGCCATCGGCCGCTATATAACTGCTCGGCTGGAATACTATCCTTATCATGGCCAATCAAAGAAAAGTGATTCCGCAATCCACTCGCCCAATTCCTCAAAATCTCAGCAAAATCTGGATACTACCACAAGGTATTTTGAAACACAATCAGACATCTTTATACCTTTTGAGCCATTCAATTGGCTTTTAAATTTCATTCAAGGTTCTTCACAGTTATAGAATCTTACAAGTTATATCTACAGGTTTTAGACAGTGTTATATTAACTCGTACCTAAGAGACTTGATTCTGATGATCTGATCAGAATATAACAGGCCAAAACCTCTAAGTGCGGTACAATGCATTATTAAAAATTATGGGTTTTATGGTTCGGGAACCTGTCTAATTTTGGTTGCTGCCGCCGCCCGCCGATCTTAGTGAGGCTTGCGGACAATATAAAGTCCAATCCGCAAATGCAACTTGACTGAACTTTATAACAACAACCACGATAACAATGGACACTGATCAAGAGCAAATTTCACAAAAAACAACCGAATGGAACAAGAATCTGGTGGGCAAACGAATTGTCAAGGACCCAAAAGATAATGATCGTTCTGGGGTCCTCTTGGAATCTGAATTGCCACAGCCAACCAGAGTTCTTCCACCTGGTGCAATGGCGACTCGCGATTTTCGTCCAGACAGGTAAGCCTAAGAATTGTCGCAGATATGTATTGTCGGTTCATAATTTTGCTAATTGGTTGTAGAATGAATGTCCACACTGATGAGACTGGGGTGGTTCAACAGGTAACGTTCGGATAATTCCCTGGTAAAGCTTTCAATCGCACATATTATTATATATTAGGTCAACAATGGCCTGCACGTACATACTATAGCGTCTCAATAAGCAATTGATATTAAATATATACCCCGGCTCATTTTCCACAAGCGCTTAGACCAGATTACTATTCGGGGGGCCGTAGAAGAGCAGCTCAGATGTCACAATTACAATTACAATTATAATTGCCACTCGCCGCCTCGCAAAGCTATCAATTTCGTTTGCTTCGTCTCGGAGAAAAACAAAAGCCGCGCGCCGGAAGATCCCATTGGACTATAGTTCAGCGCTAAAGGTAAGTTCACAGACGCTATTCATTCTTTTATCTTGGGTATATATATATATATATATTTAAGGCATCGTCATGGTTTCTGGATTTTTTCGTTATTATTCCTCGGGAGATAGGAGTGAGTTGTGGCACACACCTACACACCTTCTAGGCGGGGACAATGGGCATCATTTCACAAGGAAACGATCCCGTTGTTGCAGATAAAGAATATTTAATTACGTAAATTACAAAGCATCCAATCTATCGTCGATTTCTTGAGCACTGAGTTTTCTAAATCTAGGACCGTTGACGTCCTGACCTTGGTAGCCCAACATGTGATCAGCTGGAGCTCCAACAACTGCAATCTCCACTGTATTACCGTTCATTTCGCCTTCAATGGTTTCTTTCAAGGTCAGCAAGGCAATGTGAATGGCATCTTCTAATTCGAGATCCTTGCTCCATCGCTTTTCTAAAAAGGTCTTGGCTGACGCGCTACCCTTACCAATAGCGGTAGCCTTCCAAGGGAAATATGATCCTGAGGGATCGACTTGATATAAATCAAAACCATGGGATTCATCATGCCCAGCTACTAATAAACTGACCCCATATGGTCTGACACCAGCCGATTGTGTGGCTTCTTGAACGGTCTTTGCCACTTCTTGGACCAAAATTCGAGTAGGTGG
Organism: Blastobotrys serpentis; assembly: GCA_003705695.2. Lineage (NCBI taxonomy): Eukaryota > Fungi > Ascomycota > Dipodascomycetes > Dipodascales > Trichomonascaceae > Blastobotrys > Blastobotrys serpentis. The sequence goes on along the minus strand of PPJG02000010.1, from coordinate 28,320 downwards.
ATATTCATTGTAAATTCTCTTGTATGATTTATGGGCCGATCGTCGAGCACTGTCAACTAAAACTCGGAAATCTGGTCCCATACCACTGTAGACCATTCCGATATCTGGCGTTATATGTTCAATCTTTGAAAGCGAATCAGAGTCGATCAAATGAGAGCTCGATTTCTTCTCGGTTGCTAAAACAATCCCATTGGATGCTAACGTTGTTAATGGCCCGATATTTTTCCTCCAGTTTTATTTGTATTTTTCAATCTTACCTTTGATTCCTAATGAGGTCACACCTTGGTTTACTGTCTGCAGGGCATATTCAATCTGGACAAGTTTACCGCTAGAAACTCGAATTAATAACCCAAATTCCTCCCAAGATTTTTTCTTCTTACTTACTTTGGTGAAAATGTTGTCAATGAAAATGAATATCTATCAGCCATTTTTTATGTCGGTTTGTGTAATGAATGTGTGTGTTATGGTGGCGATGGAGGTTTGTTCCAGTTGGGAGAGAAGCGTTCGCTCCACACACACCAAAACCTCCTTCACCACACCACACAGTGTCTATGGTTTTATTATGAGAGAATTAATACCAAACTGTCTACAGACTCGGCTTGAGTCATTTAAAATTGATACTTATCAGAGCACTGTATGATTTTGCGTGGTGATTGGGTTTTTTTTTTAATGTATTTTGAGATTAAAGGCTGTCGAGGAACCTAGAATCTTTTAATTATACAACAGTTCACAGACATAAAATTGAATTAATATGAAAACTCCTTACTAAAAAAAAATTGGATTTGGGAAATTTAACGTGTTGCTAATAATTGTCATGTTATGTTACTGAGATCCTCCTGCGAAGCACGTATGAGTTTCCGCCGTGATGTATCACTGTTGTTTATTCTTTATGTACCAGGAGTAGAGTAGATCTCTCATTGTAATTATTAATCAATTCACTCCTGTGTACATAAATTTAAAATATAATGGATATATCACGGAGGATTGTTCATTCACTGGTCGACTCCAGTAGTTACGACATGTTGAAAAAAAGAGCCAATTTACAGCTGTGTACAGCAAGTTGAACAAATTTGATACATCAAGCAGAATATTTACCGACTCCAGATGTTACGATAGGTTGACAATTCATATAATGGTGATGGAAATGGGTTTTCTTTTAGGCAATTTATTATACAAGTTGTCCAATTCAAATCGCAGCGGAGCTGGTTTCCTCTCTAGTTGAACTTGTAGAAAACCCATGTTGTCCTTGAGATTCGGAAGAACATCAGGAGTTCACTGGGAAGCCTACTCGAACTACTCTCCAATATGAAGAGGCTGGCGCACAGTCAAATTTATCAAATTATCCAAACAAAAAAAGGCTATTCACGATACTGGAGGTCTACTCTAACTTCCAAGGTACTATTTTTCGAAGGTATATATGTTTAACAGGGAATTGTGACAAAATCGCCTCCGAAACAACCAAACCTTTGGTCCGGGATCATCTTTTTGAGCCGCGATTAGTGCGGCTTCGATAATATTCGAATTATTACCTCACACATTTGGGTCACGTTATCGCCTCTTTGGCCAAGTTGGTAAGGCACCTCACTCGTAATGAGGCGATCGTGGGTTCGACTCCCACAGGAGGCAGAAACGTGAATTTTGCATTTTTTGTTGTTGGTCACGTGATTTCACGCGCTTAGCACGCGTACGCGTAATCCATGTCTATATATATATATATATATATAATTATATATATTCATAAGATTTTTAATTATTACTTCGAGTTCAATGTCAACTGTAAGCCCTAGGATATCTCCTACTTTGCTCTATCCATTAGTTTATAATTGACTAATATTCTTCTTATTGTAACGTTAAATACTCTGATAAGATCGCTTTGATCAATGCAAGGGACTGTGCCGCAGTAGGTAAGTGAAGAACTAGTCCAGGCTTCTGAATTGTTGGCTATATCTATCTAGATCATTAATATGACTCCGTTATTAATACATCTTAAAATTCATTAATTCATTCTACAAAATAAGAAAATAAGATAAGATAAAGAAACACTTTTATCCCTAGGAGAGGATAAAAGACAGTTAGATAATCTGCTCATCCTTTGAAGATATGAAAGGTTATTAATAAAACTCCTCTAATTGACCCAGTTATTGAGCTTCCAACGATAATCTATTGTGTTAGCTATCCCAAATCTATCACCTTGACAATAAATATATACCATCAATCTAAATCTCACATATAAAAATAAATATCCTAAAGTATCTCCCGAGACGGAAGCGATCCATCAAAAAATAAGTATAATTGAGGGATTCCAAGTAAAAGAGGCTTCCATTATCTCAAGAATAATAAGGAAATAAACAAAAATTAATTCCCTTGACGCGAGAGTTTTGGGGTTTCACATTTTTAGGATGAAAATACCTCCAATTAATCAGAAACCCAGCAAACCTTTCCCCTCCATATTTTTGTGAAATCACTCCGGAAACGGAAGTCGGTAAAAAGAAGCTTTTTAAATTAGCAATAAAGGAGGGATCCTTCAAAAACAAGAAAATTTTGATTCGGAAACTAAACCCCCATCGAGCAGTCTCAGTTACTTGGATGGTCAGTTACACTATCATAAGCAATGACAAGCTTCCACAAAGTAATTTATAATCGTCTACTTCAAACTGATAGTATATACATTATTCTGACAGAGCATACAAAATAGTTGGCAGCATGAAATTCGGTCAAGAATATTTATTAAATCGTTAAACATTAAACAATGGAATATTAGGTGCATTGAGATTAGGTGTTATTAGTTTCATTATGCTCACAAACAATTTCAACAGGTTGTCCGCACTCATATTGAATAAGTCGAGTTCACAGTGATTTCCCAAGTCCCACTGTGCATTGGTTCCGTCAGATACTCAAGAAAAAAAATCAGGGTAAGTAATCTAAAGTGATAATTATGTCTTCTTTATGAGCCAATCCTCTTGGTTTGAATCAAGCTCAAAGCCTTCACGGGACAAAATATTCTTATATTCATCAAGGGAATGAATCATTGGTGTCATGCTTCCATCAGCATCCAACGGACGAGGCCAGTTGAAGAAATCAAACATTCCATTAATATCCGGATATCCACCTCCCTCGGGGGAGTTATCCTGATACTGAGATGATTGAGTATGTGGTGGAACTCCTTGATCAAGCACGGAAGAATTGTTGCTTGAAAGTAGGTGATCCAATGCATAGGCATTTCTTCTCATATCAGAAAGCAACACAGTTGAACGCCTTTGGTCAGACCCAGGGGTCCCACGTAATTCCAACTCTTCATTGATAACCAAGCTCAATATTTCCCAATACCTGGCAGCAACCTTCCATACACTACCCATTTGTTTTAAAGCTGCGATAAGAAATTCCAGCTCAACAGGGAAGACACCTTGTTTACTTGTGACACTGTCCACTACAAGAACTCTTGCGGATACCCATAATGACCATGCATAATGGGGACCGAGAAGTTCCCAATTGTCCATTGCACTGACTTGACGTGCTAAACTTACCATATTTTGTGCAGCTTGCGTACACTTTCTGGCTGCACTAGGAGACGACGTGAAGAAGTCCGATTTTAACAGTGAGAATCCTGCAGATGAATGCAAACGAATAACTGTTGTATTGTACGCAGCGTTGATCATTACAATCATCGGTGTTAAATGAGGCCAGGTTTTAACCTTTTCTGGTAAGGATGAATGCCAATCTTCAATTTTTTGATTGAGACTTCGATAGGTCATTTGCCATTGAACAACTTGATTCAGCGAATTTATATGCACCGGCTGCCTTAGGAAGTCGTGAATCAGAGAAAGTATGTGCGTAATCTGAAGTAAGTAACCAAAGTTGTCCATATTTTCAACCTCATTTAAACCGTCAGATTTTCTGGTTTCGGTTGGAAGCCACTTGGTTCTCGGTTCGCTCATGGTTTCAGGAGACCAAAGCGGTTCTTTTACCGGCAATAGTCTATCAACTTCATTTTCTCCAATTCGAAAGACTAAGGAAGTTGCAACTGCCGAGAACCTATCAAGGAGGAATATACCCCAGAATAATCTTCGTCTTGTTTCTCTATCGAAAAAGGTCTCCGTTGGAGGAAGAATCACATCATCTGCTGTAGAGATTGTATCCGTATACTGGCGATGAGAGTCTTCCTTAAACAATCCCATATATCTTGCTGCAGAAGTTATTAGTGCCAATATACCCCATGTTTGCGGGCCATTGGAAACCCCTACCATATCGTAGGTCAATATTACTAAGGCTTGCAACGCCTCTACCGTTGTAATATGGAGACATTGAAGGATAACCTTATTTTTGCAGTTTTCATAGTACATTTTTCTCTGGTCATTTGATATTCGTGAGTCATCCAGACAGCGCAACGATACCGCAATTATAGAATGAAGAAGCATTGACCATGATCCGTTCATCGCCGTTTCCTTCAAAGCAGTCTTGGATTCCACAGGGTGAAGTACTGGGAACTGGGCATGCAGACATTTGAAGTACAAATCAATTAGTTCACAGGCCATAGAGACTGACGGATATTCTGATGAACTTTCAGCCACTTGTGCTAATACTGGATTCGCAGGAATGGGGTCAATGTGAGCATACTCCCCGTTAGTTTTATCTTGATCGTCGAACGTATTATGCTGATGTTGTTGCTGTTGTGTCTGTTGGATATGGCTCCCTGATTCAATTAGCTGTTTAAAATAGTCTAGCTGAGACTTCATATTTTCCAACATGTCGGTATGTTGTAGAACCTTATCCTCTACTGAAGTTAGACGTCCGGAAAGCTCTTTGCCAAACCCTGGACGCAACCCTGGTTTCTTTCTGTTTTTATAAATACAATCGACTCGATTTTTCAAGCACCAGTTGCAGGACGGTCGGGCTCGATTACATTTTACCTTTCGAACCTTACAGCTCTCGCATGATCCTGACGGCCTATCAGCCACATCCTCACTCCCACTTTCACCATCACTTGCATTCGAATTAGTGCTATGCCGTTTCCTTTTGATAGCCGGAGACGCCCTCTCATTTCCTTTATCCATTTTAATGGATGATGATATCTCCTATGTGATGATGGGAGGTGTGTATGCATGTGAGTTGCTTGGGTTTAAGATGAGTCCCATGCGGCTGAAACCGTTGACGGTTTAATATAAAATTCATAACTCGGCACACCCTAATGACATCATCTTTTTTTTTACTTTTTCAGGCTTTTTAAATACGCCAATTCCAGAGGAGAATGGGTGGAAGTTACTCATAAGCATAAATACATTATCTCTATTTGAAATCTATCTAATTTTCCAACTTTGGAACGACACGGGACCAAGGGTGTTCGACTTTGCCCCACATGATGTTTCCGAGAGTTTCCTTGACACTAGAGGAATACTTGGATTCAATTGGAACAGAAATGTCCTTTCCTTGAGGAGTTCTGATAGTCTGGACAGGGGCAACGAAGTATGCAGTACCGACAGCGAAAGCTTCAATAAGTCTATTTTCTTCAGCAGCCTTTTCAATTTCAGAAATGGAGAACTCTCTTTCAATGACATCAACTTCTTGATCGTAGCTTTGTCTCAAAACTTCCAAAACGGATCTACGGGTGACACCTGGCAAGATGACACCAGTAGTTAATGGGCAAGTAAGGATCTCAACCTTACCGGACTCGTTCTTCCAGGCGACAAAGAAGTTAGAAGTTCCCGCTTCAGTAACAATGCCTTCCTCGCCAAGCAACCACAAAACTTGGTTATACCCTGAGCTGACACATTCTTTATTGGCTTCAAGAGTTGGACCGTAGTTGGCACCAAGCTTGGTGTGGCCGAATCCACCTGGCCAAGCTCTGATGGCAGTAGGAGGAGAGCACCACAATTTCAATGGGTTACTGTTCATGACCGGGAAAAGAGTTGCCATGACAAGGAACTTTGCCTTTGCTGGAGTTTTGAACCCTAAAGATGGTTCGGTGCCCATTAAGGTTGGTCTTAAATAAACATAATGACCTGGTTGGATGAATCTCTCGTCCAATTGAAGCAATTTTTCGATGAGCTTGATGGCAGCTTCCCCATTAACTTGTGGAAGACACAATCTGGAAGCTGAGTTGTTGAGACGTTCCATGTTAGCTTCTGGTCTGAACAATCTGACACTTGAACCATCGTGGCTCTTATACGCCTTCATTCCCTCGAAACAGGTAACAGCGTAATGGAAAACGGCACAGGTAGGATCAAGTTGCAATGGGGCCCAAGGATGAACACTTGGAGTGCTCCAACCAGTAGTGATATCCCAGTCGACTTCTACAATGTGATCTGTATGGTGGTTAGATGGCAATTCAGAAATATCATTGAATTGCAAAGGGGTATTGGTGACCTCAACCACAGCATTTTCCGCGCTCATTTCTTTATATTCAACAGTCATTTTGGCTAGTTTGTGTGAGTGAAAAATCTTGTCGGATCTGCGGGGATTTATATTTATATGGGCGGTTGAAAAAAAAAAAAAAAATTAAAAAATTCAGTCACATCCGACAAATGCCGCCAGATGCCGACATAACTCCGAAAATTCAGCGGGTATCGATAATATTTTATTCGATCGGGCATGATGATCACAACGTTTTTCCAAAACCCCGGTAAATCGTACCCTCGCGACAGCTAAAACTAAGTAACACTTTCTGAGTAAAGTTGAAAAAAAAAAAAAAATAAAAAGAAGTTTATTTCTTATCGTAAATATCGGGTCTTTGAAGGAAAAAAATGAATTTGTCAAATTTTTTTGCACGTTTTTTTTTGAAGTTCATGTTGGTGTATTCAAACTCTGAACAAATCAATTGAAAGTTGTTCCAATTTATGGTTCATTATACTTCCAGGTCAAGGGTAGTCAGTAGGCATTGAGGTAGAAAATTATCTGAATGTCCTATGAAATCATAGTCTTGGAAGAAAAAGAGAATATCCAATCTCCGACAAGTGTTCGGGAGTGTGCCCAATTTGGGCCGGGAATTACACAACTAGGAATGAATATTTTCCCGTACGCGGAACAATTACAATTTGTTTTCAGGAACTGCAGGATCAAGGGATGACTATTCTATATCGCCATACTATGAATATCTGGGTAGCTAAAATTCGTTAGAGCTGAAAGTTCCTACGCTTCTCTACAACTACAAAACTGGCAGTTTGCCAGCTCCCCTACTAGGGAGTTGATTCAGGCTAAATAACACAATAAGTTACATGTAAAAGCCATACGATATTGTTGCTATCTTTCCATCTGCGAGGATATATATGCATATTTCCAGGTCTAATAATAGTCAAGAGTACTTCAGCCGTGCGCATTAAAAATTATTACGTGATGCTGCGTAATGCAATTCCGCAGATTCCGCACCCACTACACGTTCCGCAGTTCACGAGTTTTGTCACAAGCTTATAAATGCGATATACTTTGGGAATTCTGTTGGCAATTTCAGCAAGCGTTTTCTATAGATACTATAATACCATGAGCGGATCAAGATTACCCTTGTACTTCTTCAGCCATGGGGGTCCTACATTTATGTATTCAGACCGTGGAACGCAAATGGGCGGGGACCTCGGGGCCTTTAATACTATCAAACAAATTGGAGAACAGATAACAACTACTCTAAAGCCCAAGTATGTCATCTGTGTTTCAGCACATTGGCAGGCAGATCGTTCGAAGCAGGTTGAAATTGCAGTCCCCAAAGTGGAGGACGGAGAAAATGAACTAATTTATGATTTTTATGGCTTCCCACAACATATGTATGAAGAGACCTTCCAATCCAAGGGATCAATTGGAAAGGCACAGGAGATAGTAAATGGATTGAAAAAGGATGGATTCAATGCATCAGTTGTAAACCGTGGAATTGACCATGGGGTCTGGGTTCCCTTTAAAGTTGCATTTGGTGAAGGGTTGAATGTTCCGTTGTTACAAATAAGTCTGCCTGGGTCTGATGATTTCGAACAAAATTTTAACCTTGGGAAGTCACTAAGTCAGTTCAGGAATGATGGTGCGTTGATTATTGTCTCTGGAATGTCTGTTCACAATCTCCGAGATCATTTTATGGGTGGACTTTCAACATATCCGGCAGAGTTCAACAAGAAGCTGACTGAGGCATTGACCGGCAGTTCGGGAACCCAGAGATTAGAGAATTTATCCAAGCTACAATCTTTGCCGATGCTACGACAATCGCATCCTACATTAGAACACTTCTTGCCAGTTGTCGTTGGAGCCGGAGCAGGCGAAAATGAGGAAATTGAAGAGATTTATTCTTCCGTACAAGGTGCGCTCGGTTGGAACATTTACAAGTTTGGAAGTAAATAAAAATAATCAAATAACTATAAACTCTAAGTGAGAGTACTGAAAAGACTTTATGAATGATATTGCAGGTGTTGCTCCGTTTCGTTTGGCGACTCCCGAATTGGCTTTGTATAATCGAATGGTCCTCTCATGGACCTAGAATCTTCTGTCTCTGGAAGGATAGAATTGATAATTACACCAACAATCCCACATATGGTATAGCCCGTTTCCATAACGATTACAATAGCGTCCAACAGCCCTCTTAAACCGTGATTATCCCCATTATAGGTGAACACATAGCTAAACCAATTGGGCACAAGAGTCGAGCCCATACCGAACAACAATGAACATGTCAAAACGAATCGTGCTTTCCTGGTAAAGTTGATAGTGGAGATAATCTTAATACCAGATACCACCACGGAAGTAAACAAGAATGTAGTCATACCACCTAAAACGGCCTTAGGGATGGCGACCAAGGCAGCAGCAAATTTGGCAACAACACCCATAAGAATCAAAAAGAAACAGCACCAGTAACCAGCTGTCCTATTGGCACATTTGGTCAACGCGATCACACCATTGTTCTGGGCGAAAGTTGACATTGGGGTCATCGTCATTAGTGCAGCGATAACACTATTTATTCCATCCGCCAGGACTCCACCCTGGATTCTAGAATCATAAACTGGGCCATCAACATCTTGTTTACTGACTTCACTGGTCGCCGTAATGTCACCAATGGCTTCCATGGCACAGGTGATGTAAACGGACAACATTGGCAACACCGCAGGCCCATATATTGACAGTTTAAACGTATGCACCCATGTGAACGTTCCATTAGGAGCAGCTTTTATTCCGGAATCATCGAAATAACCAACACCAGCAGCAACTATAGATCCAACAACCAATCCGACAATCACTGCACACGACTTCATTATAGGTGCACCCCACAATTCACACAATACAATTGTCACAAACACCAAGAAGCCGAGGCCAATGAACTCAGGAGATCCCCAGGGGAGTGGATGGGGTGCACTTGTGGTAGGACACATCGCATAGATTCCTGATTCTGGTCGGGCAGAACAATCACCAGAACCACCGGCCCAATCTTTGAATCCAGTCTCCACCAGGTGAAGCCCAATTAATAGAACCACTGGGCCAGTGACCAATGGTGGGAATATCTTCTGGAGAAATCTGGGTGGAATAAACGACATCAAGATTTCCAACAGGGCGCATATAGCAGCTGTCCCGAGAATTGCTCCATATCCGTCTGGGCACGGTAACTTTGTGCCGTCATCTGCAGTCGGACAAAATCCATTGGAATACATTTGCGGGAAAACTGCCGAAACTAAAGTTATTGTTGCAAAGGAAGTACCGACGACAGATAGCAGCCCAGTGCCAACATGATATTTGGTCTTGAATATGTGGAATCTAGTGATCTGTATGGTTGATAATACCCCTGACGCAATCAAGGACGCAGAAACCAAATATTGCTGCAAATCCTGCGGCAGATTGGCCGAAGCTGCAATGATGATGGGTGGAGCAACCACGCCTGCCAACATGGATAAGGCATGTTGCAATCCAAGTAGAAAGCCCAGCACAATGGGCATTGAATCATCTAGCCCGAAAAACGGAGGGTCGGTGGCTGTCTTAGTAAGAAAGGGGACTTTAGGTGTAAAGAGGTATGCATAGTTATAGTCTCCTAAGATCCCTTCTTTGGTTGATACCTTTTTCCACAGCCCGCGAAAGCCTCGTCGAAGCCTAGAGTTGACCGGTTCTGTGACAGAAGTAACGGTATGAGTCGGTAACTCGCCCAGGTCTGCCTTTTTCTCGTCATTCATAATGACCGTAATAGCAATAAATAAATAGACAATTAGGCTTGTAATACTAAAACTAACCTATTTGGGAAATGCCCGCTATTTATACGCCAGCCGAATTTGTCACTCTTTGGCTAACTAACCGCTTCTGTTTTACATATGTCGTGTCTTATCAGTACTGCATATGCAATGACTCTTGATAAACACTGTGGACCAGCCAACCAACGATAGTGAATTAGCCAAGCTGACCCAGACAGCTATCCAATCATGGAATTTAACGGAACGCCGTTGTGATAACTGTGCACATCACCTTGTCAATCTTATCAAAGAGAGATAGAGCTACAGCCAATCAGCTAGTTGATAGCACCATGCCAGCCCAACACACAAATTTAGGTCTTTTTGCGACGAGCTGAAACAGTCATGTGCTAACTTGAGCCATAGCTCCACAGCTCTTTATAAAGCTTTTTCCCCACTGCGGCTGCTCTCTTACGAACCGCCCGGAACTGCCTTGTGATAGCATTTTTTTTTTACCTGGGACGGCACAAACGCATATATATATATATATATATAGTGTATGATTAAACCCCAATAGGAAGTCTGAAACTATGTGACGAATAAAAATATTATAGCTCTCCACCGTTTACCGTTAAAACAGGAATTGGCTGGAAGTCGAAATAATTTGAACACCAACAAAAAATGGGAACTATCTTTTCTACAGAGACGAAAGAAGCCGTTGGAAAATATTCCTTTTATTCAATTGAATCAGCACAACACATTATTGTTCCACAACCGATGGAATTGCGGGTTTATAAATCTTGGTTTTATCTGTTGGGAAGAAGATTTCGATTCTCAGTTCTCAGGTTGAAAACAAAGATATAAATACACATATATCAGTATCAACAGTGCATTCAGGGTTAGCACAAATTCCTTAAAATTTTGCCGCAATGTTTTCAACGAAAATCAACCATTCCATTAGATATTTCAGCCCGAAATTTGGGTCGAAATTCCTTCGTCATCAAAAGGCTGGCTTTTGCAGTTTTTTGGCTTTCGGAACTCAGGGGGAAATGCTGACAAATAGGCGCGTTAACGTTGCTGTGTGGGGGCGCGGACATAAAGCTGCCGCTGCCCAGGAGCCAAGTCAATTCGGAGTAGCTAAAATCCATATATCATCAACATCAAGAATGAGCATTCCTACCACACAAAAGGCAATTAGAATCCACGAGAATGGCGGACCTGAAGTCATTAAATACGAAGACGTTGCAGTTCCAGAGATTGACGAAAACCAAATTTTGGTGAAGAACGAATACACAGGTGTTAACTTCATCGAGGCTTATTTTCGTGAGGGATTGTATAAGGCAGAATTGCCAATTATTTTGGGCAGAGAAGGTGCTGGGGAAGTAGTTAAGGTTGGTTCCAAGGTGACTAAATTTGCTGTTGGCGATAAGGTTGGCTACAGCCAAGCAGGGGCCTATTGCGAATATGTGGCTTTGAACGAAAAGGGCAGAGTTGTCAAGGCACCAGGTGATGTCACCACCAAAGACCTCGCAGCGTGTATCATCCAAGGTTTAACTGCATATGTTCTGAGCACTAAGACTCATCCTATCAAGAAGGGTGATTATGTCTTAATCCATGCTGCCGCCGGTGGTACTGGTGCCATTTTGGTGCAACTGGCTTCACACTTTGGCGCTGAGGTCATTGCCACCACAAGTACCCCAGAAAAGGCTGAATTAGCCAAGAAGGCCGGTGCTAAGCATGTAATCAACTACAAGGTTGAAGGGAACGTTGCCGAGAGAGTCAAGGAAATCACCAACGGAAAGGGTGTTTCTGTTGCGTTTGATAGTGTTGGAAAAGCTACATGGGATATGTCCATGGAATCGTTGGGCATGCATGGACACATGGTGTCCTTCGGCAACGCATCCGGAGCCGTTCCCCCATTCTCCGTCCTGTCATTATCTGCAAAGAACATTTCCGTCACCAGGCCGGTCCTCTTTAACTACATTCCAGACGAAGCATCCTGGGATCAAATCACCAAGGAGTTCTTCGAATTGGTCTCTTCTGGTGTTGTGAACATCTCAATTTCCAAGGTCTATCCGGTTGCGGAATTCGCAAAGGCCATCACTGATCTTGAGAGCGGAAAGACAACTGGAAAGCTATTATTGTCTCATTTGTAGTTGCCCGTAGTTTTGGTTTTAGGTAATTGAAGGAAATAATCAAAACTAGCCAAAGGAATTTTCACTGTTTCATCTCACACGGCTGAGTTCAATATACGATGGAAAGCCGTGCAACGATCGGACCGACAGTTGTTGCAAAGTCCTTTATTGGCACTCTAAATGAACAACCTTCGGTGCCAACATATACGGGGTGAATATTCAGAGAATCAATATAAATTTGCGATAAATGACTTACTGTATGATTCATTCGAAAGAGTGGAAACCCCCGTCTTCCCAAAGGTTCATGTGGGTGCAGTGAATTCCCTGTCAGTGGAGAATGTTGAAGAACGATATTTGATATCAGGTGGAGGCGATTCCAGCATCAAATTATGGGATTTGGAATCGACGGTCATAGACGAGGGAACTGGCGATGAAACGTTTGAATCCATTGGTCAAATTCCTAGGAAAGAGGGCCACACATATGGCGTTTCCCATGTGCAATGGTGGCCTTTCGACAACGGCCTCTTTGTATCCTCCTCATTTGATAACACCGTCAAAGTTTGGGAACCAAATTCGCTTTCAGAGGCTTATTCTTTTGATATCGGGGCGAAGGTATACAACTTTGATATTTCACCTGTTGGTGAGCATTCTTTGGTAGCCACGGCGTCCGACCAACCGTTTTTGCGCCTGTTGGACTTGCGAACCACTTCTTCCTCTCATACTCTTACTGGCCACTCCGGTCGTATCCTCTCGGTCAAGTGGTCCCCAAAGCACCCGCATATTATGGCATCAGCTGGTTCTGATGGCACAGTTCGAGTATGGGACATTAGACGAAGCAACGCCTGTGTGACATCGCTCGATATGCAACAGGTCAGTGATTCCACCACTCGAACTCCAATTGCTCAGCGAAAGGCTCATAGAAGCTCTGTCAATGGATTAGCATGGTTTCCCAGCGGTGACTACCTCATATCATCTGGAAATGATGAAAAAATTCGGATATGGGGTTTACAACCAATGGGAGGTAAGAACATCTTAGTGAATTTTGGTCCACTGATCAGAAATCGTCACGTTCAAACTTTGGACCCATGTTTAAGTCCAATTCGTGATACCGAATGGCCCTATTTATTTTACCCGTCTGACAACGGTGAGATCTTCATGTTCAGGGCGATTGATGGCAAAATTGTCAAACGATTGACCCGTGAAAAAAGTTCTTCAAGAACAGCCTGTATGATATCAAGGGGAGAATCTCAACTTCAATATATATCTGGTGCGCTCGATGGCACAATTTCAATCTGGGGTCCGCATGTAGACACCCCAGATGAAAGCTTTGGTGAAGACACTGAGCTGTTTGGGGAAGCTGCTCATAATGTTCTTGATGACTTATGGTCTGATATGCACGCTTAAGAAGCCTCCGGCGGCTTCTTTTTTCTCCGAAAAGAAGCAAAAAAGGTAGCCCTGCGGGGCTTCAAAGTGAGTCTTGTTGTTTGAACAATCCACAGCTGTATTCTGTCCGCTACATGCGGGGGTTCTCACCGTAAATGGTCTAACTTTGATATTTGAACAAATGAATGTTCAGGTTCTATTTCTTGTATTCCCGAATGGTTATACATACATACATCCGTATATATATATATTTACAAAACATACCAACTATTCCATGACTTTTCATCAATATTGAGTCCTGAGCTAGTTGATTTTGCGGGTTTTCCGTTCCCTGATCAGCACGCCGATGAATACCGATAACGCCGCATCTGTGTGGCAGGTTGATGAAAAACTTAAATCCCAAAATCCCTGTTATCTCCTTTTCAATTCTCGCTAGCTATCTAAACCGCTGATGATCAAGCTACAGGTGGTATTTATACCGCCGAATCTTCCAAGACAGAATGGTCAGAACAATAGCATTCTTTTGAACAATTCCAGCACCGCATTTGCTGGTACCCCCGTTGCTGCATCAACCCCGACCAGCTTCATGAACAATGAAAGCTACAGAAAGCTGTTGCATTTGGCTACCCCAGGACAGACATTACAACAGGTTTGTAACGACGTTATTGACCGATTTGCAAAGTTATATCCCGAGGAAGAGTGAGTATATTGAAGTTGATCTTTTCCCAACGTCTGCTAACCATAGAAAAAGGAGTTTGGATATTGTAAAATTACAAGATGGAAACCAGTGTGATTTGGATCCGGATTATTGTGTACAGGATATATTTTCAGACTACAATGTTCTGTTGGTCCTACTACAGAAACCATTGTTAGAAGCAACTAGGCCGGGCATTAGTAAGAAGCGAAAAATCAGCGGCGGCGGCGGTGAACATAGCCCCGTACGACAGCGGAAATCTCGAAAAGGCTCTTCTATTTGGATGCAGAATAGAGAAGATGGAGAAAGAGAGGATAATGGATTTGTATTTACCCCGTTGGGAAGTGCTGATAGACTAAGGAGTAGAGGTGATTATGTCGCAGAAGATGAGGAGTACGAAGAGGGCCATACAGAAGTTTCGTTACCACCACCTTCTAGAGAAGATCATGTTCATGCTGATCCACAAAAGCCCCCCTCTCCATCTCATGTTCCATTGAACTCTGATTTATCGATGGATAAGGAGTCTTTGCATCTCGCACCTCCAGACCCAGACACAAGTCAAACTTCTTTTGGAAGTCCAAAGGCACCTAGCAAGAGGACGTATAAGTCTGCTACGAAGGCCGCAAGGCCTAGAGGGCATAAGGGAGTTGAAAATGAGGATGATTCTATGATGGGTGACAAGAGACAGAAGAGAGACGAGACTGAACAAAAGAAGTCCGAGGATACTGAAGCTAAGAAGCGAGAGGAAGCCGAAGCTAAGAAAAAGCAAGCTGCTGCGAAGAGAAAGGAAACAATGGCGAGAAAGAAGGCCGAGGCTGAAGCAGAAGCTAAGAAGAAAACTGGAACCGAGGCTGACGCTAAAAAGGCAGAAGTAGAAGTAGAGGCAGTCGCTAAGAAGAAGGCGGAGGCCGAAGCTGAAGCTAAGAAGAAGGCGGAGGCCGAAGCTGAAGCTAAGAAGAAGGCAGAAGCTGAGGCCGAAGCTAAGAAGAAGGCAGAAGCAGAAGCTGAGGCTAAAAAGAAGACTGAAGCTGAGGCCGAAGCTAAGAAAAAGGCAGAAGCTGAGGCTGAGGCTAAGAAAAAAGAGGAAGCTGAAGCTGTGGCCGAGGCCAAAAAGAAGGCTGAAGCTGAAGAGAAAAAGAAGAGAGCTGCCGCAAAGAGGAGAGAAACTATTGCTAAGAAGAAAGAAGAGGCCGAGGCGAAGAAACGACAAGAAGCTGCTGAGGCTGGTGCACAATCTGGTCAACAGGAGAAAGAAGGTGGTAACGTTCCTTCTAATAAACCACCAGCTTCTTCTGCCCCTGTAGAATCATCCACAGCTTCTAAAGTTCTCCCACCTACATCTTCTGAGCCGAATAATCCCAGCACGAAAGAAACTAATAATCCGAAAGTGACTGCCGCCGAGGAGAAAAAACGAATTGAGGCCGAGAAAAATGAGGCAAAAGAAAAGCTGAAGCGGGAACGGGAAGAGAAGAGGAAGAAAGATCAAGAAGAGAAGAAAAGAGTGGCAGAGGAGAACCGAAGATTGAGAGAGGAGGCGAAAAAGCAGAAAGAAGAAGAGAAGAAAAAGCAGCAAGAGGAAAAAAAGAAACAACAAGAAGAGAAAAAAAAGCAGCAGGATGCTTTGAAGGCTGAAAAATCCTCGAGTCAAGTTTCTTCCTCTTCCCCAACCCGCCAATCTAATGGCACAACGGTTGAAACTCCAAATGGTAAAACTATTCAACAACCAGATTTACCAAGTTCAATTCTCTCCAAGCCCTCAAAATCACCTTTGGAGAAGAATCCACCTCCAAATGGAAAACAGCAAGAAGCATCATCTTCGTTGGTTAATGAAATTGAATCTTCAGACGATGATTCTTCGTCTTCATCAGATGATGAAGATGATTCTGATGCTGATTCTCGAAGATCATACAGCCCTGAACCGGTTAAGCGACCTAGAGCAGTGAAAGCACCATCTAGTAGTGTCTCTCAAAATCACTCTCCGTCCAGTGAAACTGTTGAGCCAAAGGAACCAATTTCAATGACACAGCCAAATCCAATAGTCGAGCCATCAGATGCTGATCAAAAGAAACCTGATGAACAACCATCGGCATCACAGCCATTACCTGGAATTTCGTTATTGAGTAATCTAACTAGTAAGGACATTCCTGCTGTCAAGGAAAAAACGCATGCGGCTAAGGAGTTTCCAAGTATGAGCCAGAAGACTAAGGATAATCAAAAGAAGGAACAGGAAGAAGAATCTGAGGATTCGTCAGACGATTCGGATTCGGATTCAGATTCAGACTCTTCCTCTTCTGACAGCGAGGGCGAAGAGGAGGAAGCAAATGATGTTCCAATGTCCAAACGGGCAGCTGCCTCTAGCCAAAAGAAAAAGCCCAATTCTGGTTTCAGAGGATTATTTAAGGATGTTCTTTTTGGCAAGTAGATGATGATATATTATGTACGATTAATTAATTTGACCATGGTTAAAAGGACAATTGTAATACTATGCGGAGATCAAAAATATATATTCAACTAGCTACACGTTACTTTTAGCTCTTCTCAACCAAGTTGTCATCAGCTCTCTTTCCCCATTCAGACCAGCTGCCATCATATACAATGACCTTCTTATCCTCACCGCTAAGTCGTAGTGCAGTTTCCAAGATACAGGCAGTAACACCGGAGCCACACATTGCAATGGTTTGTTTTTCAGGGTTAGAAACACCTGCAAAGATTTGTTTCAATTCTTCTGGGGATTTGAACTCCTTAGTTTCAGGATTCAAGACCTGTGGGAATGGCAAAGAGACCGCGCCCGGAACATGTCCAGCCTTGACTCCAGGTCTAGGCTCTGGCTCGCCACCATCAAATCTTGCCTTTGGACGAGCATCAATCATGTTGTACTGACTTTTCTTAGCTCCATCACACACAATTTCTCGCAAGTTCTCATATGAGACAACAACATCCTTATCTAAACCAGGGGATTTATAATCGCTAGGTTCAGACTTTTGTGGCTCGCCGCTTTCAAGTGGATATCCCTCCTTCTTGTAAAGAGGGAAATTGTCCAACAAAACTGCCTTTTCATGTTGGAATGCTCTGATCATCCACAATGCTCGTGGAGCGGAGAAGTTGCCAATTGCATCATAAACAACCAACAAGTCGTCATTTCGAATGCCCAATTGGCTCATGGCGTTATCAAAAACCTCCTTCGATGGAAGCATATGAGGATATGGAGATGACGTGTCTTTAACAGTGTCAATATCCAAGAATTTAGCGCCTGGGATTCGTTCGGTCAGATAACATTCGTAACCGGTCTTGCCATTGCTTTGGGCAGCTGGGTTTAAGAACCAACTTCCATCCACCGGAATCACTCTGCATCCAATGTTTTCCTTCAACAATTGAACATATTGTTGAGGCTTAATGGTTTTGTTTTTCAAAATGGTTGAAAGCATTATGTTTGCTGGTTTGTGTGTTAATGTGTGTCTCAAGATACAAAAGGGCCCCGGACACTATATATATTTGTGTGGGGAGTTTGCGGAAGCCCGCGAACAAAGCCCGACCTAAAATCTCCAGAGCCCGGCCACTTTTATCTTTCAGGGTTCAAAGAAAGTTCTGGTTAACTCTCAGTTTTATAAATAAAGTCTAGAGATATTTGAATCTAACTCAATTGATGCTACAAGCAAGTACATAATTTATACATCAATATTGTCATGCAGAAATAATTTAGAAAGAAAAAAAAAAATTAGAAAACAAAGAGAAGAGAGGATAAAATAAAATAATATTAGACAGTAGATTTACTGACTTTTTTTTTTGGTCTTTTTTTTTTTTTGTTTGTTTGTTTGTTTGTCAAATCATTGGACATTTCTCATTCGGAGTCCATCTGATTCAATATCAATGCCGCTAGAACTTGCAGTTTCTCTATCAGTTTCTGTCAATGCTGGTAATGCAGGCTCAATTGGTTGTGCGACCACGTTTTGCTGGTTTTTCTTCTTAGTTATGGCAGACTTGATGAAACTGAAAAATCTGTCACCATACTCCTGTGCAGGTACTGCAGACACTCCACTTCTTGGATGAGATAAACCTTTCCAGAAGGTCTCGACCTTTTTGACAAAGGTATACGGGGTCAAACAATCAATGATTCCCAAATAATAAATTTCGTTCAACGGGTCGTTGTTTTCATTTGTGGCTTGAAAGCCCCCACTGTCAGCATAAAACTTGAAGTCCTTCTTTAAATATTCATCAAACACCAGGTCGCTGATACTGTTCAGAGCTGTCGGGCTTGCCGAGTTGAGCGCCTTACGCAGTTCGGCCACCTTGATCTTTGACATGCTGTGTTGCTCTGGTTCAAACACCGATAGGGTGGAATCTCGGATCCGTTCAGTGTTCCCCTTTGAGAGGTCATGGATCCCGATGAGCAGCGAATAGTCCATAATATTCAAACGCTTTAACAGTTCGACATCGACCTGAAGCTGATTGATGAATTCTTCGCGCTTTTCGGGGCCCAATTTCAATTTCTCGTTATGTTTGAGCCAGTTGAGATCCTTGTTTACCCGCGAGCTTTTCTCCTCACAACCTGGGGTTTCGGGAAGGAACCTGCCAAGAGTCGACCCCTTCAGATCATAGGTGCGGTGAATGTCACGGTGAGGAGGGAACAAATTATTCATAACAATGAAGTGAATTTTTCTTCCAAATGGCAGCTTCACTCTATGAAGACCATAGAATTGCGAGATCAAGGTGTTTGGATATTTCTTAACGTGATAGTAATAATCCTTTAGAATCTTTCGCAGCATTTTGTGTTCCGAATGGTGAATTGTCTTAATGATGAACCGATAGTCTCTGGAAAAGTAGAAAAACGAACCAGACTTGCCTGGAGAGCCCAACTCGGACACAATGTATTTCGAAGTCAGAGACATGAGGTAATCTGCAGGATCCAGTTTAAACATGGCTCTTAAGTGGCGGAATACCCAGGGAGCATAATCTTTAAATTTGAAATCGTAGCGTGCAGAAGGAGTCAATTCATTGCCACCAATATCAAATGCCAGCTTGTGTTTCGCCGTGAAATCCGCGTCCACCAGTTCATGGTCAACTTTTGCATTGCAACGAGAGACCGAAACCCTAATGCCCGTAAGCATGTTGTATGCAGTAACATAATTTACATGTCCCTCCGACACCTTTGTGCCGACCAAAACACGATCGTCCTCAGTTTGTTCTCTTCGTCGTCGTTTAGACGCGCGCTGGGCTATGATGGCCTCTCGTAGTCTTTCAATATCGCCATTGCCTTCATCTAGATGCAAGCTGTTGGACGAAATTCGGTTGGATGCGGCTAGGGACTTTCGACGGGAAAATGAGAAGGACGTTCGATGCGACGATTGCCGTTGCAAGATCGTGTCTCGTTGTGAGGATGCAATAGATATTTGAGACGAAACTGAGTTTCGGCTGGGTTTCGGAAACTGTTGCATGGGCAACGTTTGTGAGCGGACCCCTTGAGAAGAGGATGAGGTCCGCTGGTAATGAATGATGGGTAAGGAAGTTGTGGATGACGATGGGGACTGGACCTGAGGGTTTCGTTGTTGCTGCAGCTGTTGCGACAGGTTTGGCGATGCTGATTCTAACGATTTTCGTGAAGATGATTCTATAGAGGGTCTTAAAAATGCATTGTTGTTGTTGTTGTTGTTGTTGTTGTTAGTGGTGGCTGCTTCAGCAATCGCGGTTGACGTCGAAGCTGTACTGGTCGTTGCTGTAGTATTAACTACGCCGTTTTGTTGCACGCTCTCTGGTTTACGGGGAGGGGTGGCTGTTCTTCTATCGTCGAAACAAAAGTCTTCTTCCTCCACCTTGGGGCTGTAGGTCATATGTACGCTCGAAGATTGCCCAGACGTTGCATCATAAAAAACATCCGAAGTATCAGATTCAAAAGAGTGAATTCTTATCCCCATCGGTTTCAGCGGATTGTTTGGTTGCTGGTGCTTTAGATCTTCCTGAGTCGAAACGGTCGTAGCCAAGGAGGACATGGATCTGGCAGAAGAGGAGTTGTGAGATGCAAAATGGTCTTCATCTGCTTCATCCGTGGATGATGACGGGTTAGATCTAGTGGATTGTTGAGGATATAAGTTTTCTTCACCGTCCAAAGGTGGGTGATGCTGTTGATGATGATGCTGACGGAGGCCTTGTTCCGGTTGTGTATGTGCAAGCATCAGAAGCGATATGCTTTTTTTTGTCGATTATTGTATATACAAGCTGTCGTGCTGTTAATGTTTTTTTTTCTCTCTCTCCCCTTCTCTCTTTTCACTCCGACTGGTTAGAGATCGTGTATCTGGATGCCAAAGTTTCCTTTAAATCTTTCTCTTGACGTTCTCCTTTTGTTCAAGCTATCTCTATATCCTTCTACCTGAAAAGAAAGAAATACGCTGTGCTAATATAAACAGTGACGACGTGGAGAAGGAAATAATAATAAAAATAATAATAAAAAAAAAATTGGACGTCGTTAATACAAGAAACTAAGATGTGATTGACCCTCAAAAGTGATGTTTGTGGTAGCCCATATATCACTCTCCAACACTTTTAGATGCGCCTCCACTGTGGCTTTGAGCATTTTGCGCGTATTTCTCAGACTACGGTTATCTATCTTCAGGGTAACCCTCCATCTTTGGTTTGAACAAAAAAAACTTTAGCGTCGATCCGCGCAAAATCGCGACAACTTTATTTGACATTTTTCCTGAATTATGTATTAAACTACCGGATTCGGCTACAGAGGATCGATCGGAGAGGTTTTGTGAGTGTGGGATTTTGGGGGGTTCACCGACTATATGGGACTTAAGGGGAAAGGAATTAGAAATTGCAAGCAGTATAATGGATGCTTTTTTTGATCGGCTGATGCGCGCTGACTATTGGCCAGGCCGACTGCCGGGTATGTTAAGTTGACGTGCCAACTCGCATATGACTGGTTTCGAATATTTAGGGAAAAAAAAAAAAAAAAAAAAAAGTGAGCCAAGCAAAAGACATCTTTTTCGATGATTTTGTTTGAAGAATTTTGATAAAATGCGGTTATTAACTGTGTTTATGCTTTCAGTAAATTATTTCTTTATTTGTTTATTTCTCTTCGTAGCTTATCTATATAATTTTTTCACAATTAAAACTTTATCTTGAAGAATCTCAGATCCCGAATATTATATTATAATTATAATTTTTACCAAAATCGGAAAAAAGCGTTGCATCATCTTCTTGAACAGGAAACGATCTACCGTTGTCTGGTCCCCTTCTTCTGGATTCGGGAAAAAGCTTAGTAGGCATAGCGGATGTACCGGAATTGGTCCATTCAAAACACTAAATTTGGATAATGCATTTATTTATGACTTTGGCTTACGAATTATGGTGTTGAGCCAACAATTGGAAAAAAACAAACACATAGTTGGTCCAACTCAGTTCCAACTGATCAACTATCTTCTATGCATGGAAATCGAAAAACCTGTCGATCATGATGACGTCATATTCACCTTGATCCCTATAGTAACAATCACAATCACTACTGCATATCCTATCGCAGACATGTAAAACAGGAGTTCGGGCTTCCGCGAAACAGTGTACGAATAGATACTCAGGCCGATGGAAGAAAAGCCAATTCCAAACAGGCCGTCCAGCACGCCCTTAGCGCCGAGAAAACTGGCAATGTGCATCTCAGGTACCAAGTTTAACAAACTGGACTGTACAAACGGTTTGGCAATCACCCCAGAGGTGGCAATGAACGATGATAAGATGTACTCTGCAGCGTTGACTGCCAGTCCATATCCAGTGTACCCCACAACCTCCAGCGCGTTCCCAAACCGGACAATTGTTATCTCTGTATTTGTGATTCCGGTAGTTTCTGCGTCTTCCTGAAACAGCCGCCGCAACATCTTGATGGCCAATGGTATTATCAACACCAATAACACAATTCTAGCCAGCGCAGTCGCACATTCCAAGTACCCCAATTCGACCGCGGTCCAGCCGAACTTCATTTGTGGGTACAACACTGCAATCCCGGCCCTCCCATTGATAATGATCTCGTAGATCAAGTCAACACTCAGCAGAGCCAAAATGTTGCGGCGGGTCTGTGAGTCTTGTTGTCTGCACACTCTAAGAATTCTCTTTAATGGGTCCAAAATGTTAAAAGTCTCAAAGAAACGTCTTGCGCTTGAAACGTTATTCCGTGTATCTTCTTCTTCTTCTTCTCCTTCTTCTACTGCATCTCCGCCAAACTTCGATTCTGGAACATAAAACAAAACAACTAACACACCCAGCAAATCAAAGAAGATAGCACCATACAGTGTACTGACAATCTTCCCACCACTCCTTTCAATTAGAAAACTGCTTAAAAATGGCCCCGCAGCCTTGCCAATAAGCTGGCATGCTGTGACATAACTCATTGCTCTGGGACGTTCTGTGGGTCGAACGCAGTCAGATGTGTATGAAGACATCATAATAGTAATGACCACATTAGTACCACAGGCCCCTACCACAATATATGATAAAATAAGAGCTCTGTAGTTCACAGATTCCCAGAACCTCAGCAGCCCAACCATGCACACTAATCCACCCACATCCCCAAGGAAGTAGATTCCCATAACCAGTCTTCTACCAACTCTATCAGACCACTTCGTGATTCGAGGAAGCATATATAACCCCAAAATCCCCGATACTAATGAGCATAAGGCCGTGTAACTGGATACTGTTGATTGTACATCTGCCTTTTGACACCTTGCATCTCCGTCGCTCAACGGCTCAGAATACTGCCCTCTACAAACCAACGTAATCACCCAATTCATCTGAACCGCCTTCAGCATGAAAGCGGCTATTTGTGCCAGAGCATAAACTGGTAGAATCTTGTAGATGGTTGGTTTCAGTTTATGATCCATTCTGTCTATCTCATCGAAACGGGCCAGTTTATCCTCACTGGATGCAGAAGGCCCTTCCCTACCGCCCAACAGCGCAGCCCTCTCTTCATCAACTCCCCTCATAATCTATAGTTTATATATATATATATAAAGATCAAAGAAACGACGACTGCACCACTCTCTCCTTATATATATATACCGGACATAATTATTTAAGCTGTTGCAGCAACAGGCGTCGGGTTCCGATGGATGTCCGACGGATCATGCGGAGATGGGCGGAGATTTATCATTCAACGGAAATTTTTTTTTTTTTATTTTATTTTTTTTTTTTTTAATTCTCCTCTATTAAACTATTTAACTGCTTTGTTCGTAATATCTAATATTCAACTTTTCAGATTCCTTTAGTCCCTTAGCAGAAATGACATAGGTATCGCCAGGGAATACATCAACACCATTGTCAGATAGTGTAATGTTTTCATCTTCCAATGTAATAGCAACCCCCTTAACAGGAGCGTTAGTGGTAATCTCAATCCTGTCTGTCTTTGCAACTGCTTTGACTTCACGGTTCGGGAAAAGCGAATGCTTCAATGGTTGTGGGAAATCTGAAGCTCTCGCTATAACCCTGCCGTCATTGCCAAGTAACCTAACTTGAATAGCCGTATCTTCATCAACGGAAAGGCTTTCCAAAAATTCGCTTGTTTTATTGGCTTCCAGGGTAACACCTTTATTTTCCAATGTTTTGATTAATTTTCCACTCTCGATATCAAACAAACGGACTTCTAAAGTTCCATCGACATCCTTCAAGCTGCTGTTAACCCCCCACACATCAAAAACATACTTTTTATCACTTAGGTCGTGTGGTGGACCATTCTTAGCTCCGTCAAGTGGCTTACCCTTTTTGGCCTCATCAACTCTATAAATCCCCAAACCTAACTGTTCGGACTCTCTCTTCAAAGCATAAAATGCAAGCTTCTTGCGACCATAAAAGTCTACTATGGCCCAACTTGACACTGGATAACAATCATTGATTTGCCAAACAAGCGACCCTCCAATATATCTCTTACCGTCCCCTCTCCACTCTCTTCTCCAACATCTATAAGCATAGGCAATGCATTCTGATTGAATAAGCTGGGTGGCATAAATCCAGTCGTCCAAAGCCATGTTTCGAACGGTAATGTTTTCCATAACATAAAGAGCCAGACGTCGTTCAAATCCATCAGCCTTGCAATGGCTTTCCATGACTAGACTTTGTGGATACCGCTGAGCAGGGTCACTAACAAATTGTTCCACAGTCTTTCTAGATGGACATGCCAACATACCAAATTCACTGATAAATCTCCCTCCAAGCCAGCTCCAAAATTGGTACTTTTCTTGTGAGCCATGCCAAACGTTCCATTGATGTAGATCTCCTGCTGCAGGATCGGTAGAGTCCTTACCTCCCCAAGGGGATCCTGGGTGGTAAGCAACTTGTGGGGATAACTTTTGAACAACCTTTGGCAAATCAGTTTCATACGCAGTTCTAGCAGGGAATTCGGTTTCCATATATTCTCCACTTGTATCAGTGGGGTCCCAGTCCAAGTTTGTCTGTTCAGCGACTTGATAATCCTCATTGTTTCCTGCATAAATGACAATAGAGCAGAAATTTCTCAAGCGACGAACTTGATCCTCGGCCTCCTTGATGACGCTTTTTCTGAATTCTTTATGATATGGATATTGGCCACAGGCAAACATGAAATCCTGCCACACCATGATACCCGTCTCATCGCACATGTCGTAAAACAAGTCTGGTTCGTAAATGCCGCCTCCCCAGACACGGATCATGACTTGGTTAGACTCACATGCCCTGTCAATCCATTTATAATAATCCTTGTGTGTCAGAGCAGTCAAGAAGTTATGAGCTGGAATCCAATTGGATCCAGCCGAATAAATTGGAATGTCGTTGACCCTGAAATAGAAACTAGTGCCTGGCGAATCTTTATACGTTTCTTGTACCAATTCTGCCTTTCTAATTCCAACCTTGCGATTCCATTGATCCAACACAGTGCCATTGGAGTCCTTCAAGACAACCGAAACATTGTAACGATTCTGATCACCATATCCTCGAACATGCCAAAGCTCAGGGGATTCAATTTCGATTGTAGCCTTACCAATGGACTCACGGATTTCACACGATTGTGTATGGATCTTACCACTGGGGCTTGTTAAAGCTATCTCAGCAGTAGCTTGGGCATCCCCAATTGTTTCCATATTCACTGTGACCCTAGCATTTGACAGATCATGGTTCAGCACAGGGTCAACAAATACATCGGTCAAACATTTGGAGTAGGACTCGAGTCTGATTGGCTTATAAGGTCCACAGCTCATGAGAACAGGGCCCCAATCCCAACCCCAATGATATTGAGCTTTTCTGATATAGACACGGGATCTGTCACCATTGAACGCCTGAAGCTCGCCCATCAGTTCCTCCAAAGCTTTCCCATGTTTGAAGGCAGATTTAAACAAGATTCTAATATCATTCTTTCCTTCGTTCAATTGCCCAGTCACATCGACTCTATGGACATGGAACATATTGTCCGACGAAAGAATTTCATTGCCATTCAAATACACCGTTGCCAGAGTGTCCAAGCCTTCGAACACAATATCTTGGTGTCCCTCGTTTCCGCTTTTATAGTCAATGGTAGTAGAGTACTCCCAGTCCTCAAGACCAACCCATTGAACTTTTCTCTCATTTCTATCTAGAAAAGGGTCGGGGATTTTCTTCACATCAAGCAAATCAGTGAAGATCTCCGTAGTAGGGTTGTCATGTGAACACTTGGTCCATTCCTCGTCAATTCCTGCTTTCCTCCAACTCCACGAGCGCAGGATAGTTGTAGTTTTAGCTGACATTATTCGTTTACACCACTGGTGGTTTTAACCTGGCATTTGGGGGCCTTTTATGTAACACCATTTTATCTTTAGGTGGGGTTGTGATGATCCCAGAAAAAGAAACTTCGGACTTTACAGCTGGACAAAAATCCGCCTGAAACTCCGTCTCCGAATTTACTTTTTTTTTTTTTTTTTTTTTTTTTTTTTTTTTTTTTTTTTTTTTTTTTTTTTTTTTTTTTTTTTTTTTTTTTTTTTTTTTTTTTTTTTTTTTTTTTTTTGTTTTTTATTATTATTTCTATTAAATACGAACATTAATACTTATCTGTAAGTGGCTGATTTATTAGTTTTACTGTAATGATGCGCTCGTATGATTCAGAACGTGATACTGCGATGAATTGGTTGGTTGACAGTTTATCAGGGGTTTTGGTCCTACGGACTTGTGTTCTGTAGAGCTTCAGAGAGATGAAGTTTAAGAGACATGAACCGACAATCTCGAAATATCCAATAAACTGTTGCACCATCTGCATCGTCAGACCAATCCTTGAACTGCAAAGCCTGTTGAATTTCATTATACAGTTCGGGGTCGGTGGTTTGATCGTTATAGAACGATAGTGAGACCTTTGCGTATTCGAATTCAAACTTCTTTAAAATAAACAACATGATTCGAGCGGTTAGGCATTGATGCTGTCGCACCGCTGGCCATTTATGTTGCACAATCCGTGCAGTGACAAAGGTACTTTTACCCATTCCTGAGATGAACTGAAGCAACCCGGGCACGGGTAAGATGCATGCTAGTTTACCAAACGTTGAAGGGTTGTCTAAGGCACAGGCATATAGCACGAGCATTACTGTATTGTATAATATATGTAACACTGTCGCACCATCAGTTGCATTCAATTCATCTTTCACAACCATCAAGCTTGTAGGTTGTTTTACTGGCCACATTAAAAGATCTGACTCGATTTCAAGCGCCCGGTGTCTCCAATTGGTGAATTTTGAATCCCATTGAGAACTGAAATCCTTTAGAACTTCTTCTTTAAGGACGAGAAACCTATGTAGAATAGTCGTTAGTGATACAAAATGATAACTGAATAGGTGTTCTGGAAAATGGCTGGAAAAATAATCCCCTGAATAAATAATCTGTACCCGAGGTGATTCATCGCTCAGGACAGATGACCATGCATCAACCATCACTCTTGATAGTTCAGTCCCCACCTTGAAGATACAACTGGTTAGATCCTCCGGAAGAATGCATTTCGCTCCCAGCAGTGATAATGCACAAGCGTGTAATGGATCGCTTCTATCCAACCAGTGATAAATGAAGTCTGCATAAACGGACATGTCAGTCTTGACAACATATCCAGTGATGCATAATTTTACCAATAGACTCAACGGACTCAGAAGCAGATAATTAGGAAGTAATGGGGTGTACGGTTCAATTATGCTGGCATAGACTTTTCGGAATACATCGTCCATCAGTGGATCAGTGAGAATATCTGTATTTACCTTTTCCTCATTCAAGATAACTGACTCCAACACTATAGTTAACGACGGGTCAATAATGGCATTCATGGTAAGGCATTGAATCGATGATTTCACTTCGTCTTCCGATGGCCTTGCTAAGGGTCCCCTTTTGTCAGTGTGATCGCTGCTTTTCTCGATGCTCTTTGTCTTCTTATGAACTTCTGCGGCCAGTTGGGCGGATTTGATCTTGCGTTTGACGCTTTTCTGCTTCATGCTAAACACGCATGGCACCTCGCATGCTCGACAATGATCACATATCTCAGTGCCTTTAACTAAATTGCACTTTACCTTTCTATACCGACAATAATCGCAAGACTTGTGATATTTCACTCGGTCTTGAGGTGCCATTTGTGTCCATAGATGCAAGGTGGGGAGTGGAGGAGGAGGTTTTGCCGTGTGCCATGCAGATCCCTTGTCAGCCTTTCAACGGTCGCTTGATCAGATCCCAAAAAAAATGTTACACAGAGTTGATAGGAAAAAATATTGGTATAACTTCGATATTCTATGTTCGATTCTACTTGAATCCGTAGTAAGAACACCAGATCCCGCTCCTTCCTTTCTTATCGCCTCATTATCCGGCTAGAAGATCTTCTGATGAGGAGTGTGGGGGTCCCCGCTGCAAAGTGGTGCAAGAAAGGGTAGGAAAGGTGACAATAATATGCCACAGGGGCTTATTTCAATAAACGAATTGGTCAGTTCCGTTCCTTTTGCTAATTCTATATAGGCACGTCCTCTCTCTCATTATCAGGAGATTCTGTATAACT